>JABUQX010012955.1:0-12500 GCA_015478945.1 Trachelipus rathkii | reverse complement strand
GAGGTGGAAAAATGCAGATTTTTTCCGCCTTTTGGCAGAAAAATAGACATTTCGTTTGACTCGCTTCTTGGGAACATGGGTTTCCACTCGGGTGGAGGTTATCTCGGGGGGCGGAAACTCAGCGGCCTAAAAACATTTCCGAGGAGAGCTGACTCCGAGATAAACCTTTTCACCGAGTGACATGTTGGCCCTTCCAGACGAGAGGAGAGAGACCGTCCGCTCAGGCGGACGATGTCAATGACGTCTCTCGAACGCAGGCAAACCACAACACTCCACAACACATATTTTTGAAAGGAAGAGTAAGTGAAGAAATCAGGTTCGACGCAGGAAATCATTTGGTAAAGCCTATAGAATCCCGACAACAATGCGCTTACTGTGGAAAAAATATGAAACAATTGCTTTGGATGCAATGTTCCACTCATGATGTGTGTTTTCAGAGATTCCATATTAATTTTATTATATTATATTATTATAATATATATATATATAATATATATAATATATAATATATATATATATAATTATATATATATATATAGTATTATAATATTATAGATATATATATATATATAATATATATATTATATATATATATTATATACTGTTATAAAATAAGCAATTTTATAATTTTATTCATTACTTTGAGGAAAATAAAACAATTCCAAATAATGCACCCGTTTTTCTTCCTTTTGAGTGTTTTCGTGAATAGTGGCCAATGTCCCAAAAATGGGACGGTCGTTTTTGGGTACAAGCCCTTGAAGAATTTTAATGAAATTAACCGAGCAGTCATCTAAGGCCTATAGAAGATAAGAACAAGTGTCATATCATAAAAAAAAATAGCAGCCGAATTATGGCCGTTAATGGGTTAAAAAAGTAATTTCCTTGGGTTCAACATAAATTTATCAACTACTGTTTGAATAAAATAATCATAATTGTCAAACACAAATTTTCTGTATACACTCATCATAGCCAGTCCGTTTAACCTGGCGTCTTCCATAGTACTTTGCCGCCAAGTCTTGATCCTTTTTCGCAGAGTATTGAAAGAGTGTTCTACTGTACTGGTGGTGCATGGCTGGCGAGTAGTATCATCAAAGCCTTTTTCGTCGGACGGAAAGAAAGGTTCAGTCTCCTTTAAGACTTGGGAGACAACAAGATCTTTTAGTTTTTCACTACTCAGTTTCATGTCCTTCCAAATTTTGTACCAAAGTTCTAGCTCTTATTCTATGCCTTCTAAGTGGTAAAAACTATAAAATGAAGCTGTCTTTTCCTTTAACTCATTGATTGTTTTGAGTATCATGTGTAAAGGGAGTAGATATGTCAATGCATAAGCAGATAATTTTCAGTAGAAAACCTTAATTCCAAAGATTTTATAGAATCTAGATACGGAGTTAGTAATGATCTTCTACAGAAACTCCGTGGGATTTGTTGCGAGTGAATGGTTGCTGCGTGCTCGGTTGCGCTAGCCTACCCAAAAATCCGTGTATATTCAGATCAAGTCCCAGTTGCCGGCGATTTGATTATTTCTTTTAATACTTCATCGGTTATTTTTTCTTCTTCTTTCCGATGGCTCCTAACCATTTCCACAATGTGTTGAATGTGCTGCGAGGTTTTGACGATATCCAAGGTCTTGGATTGGAGAGCATTTACAACTGGCTCTAACATCGTAGAGTACTTCGCGATCAATATCATAGCCATGATGAATGACGACTTTCATGCCGCTGAATGCAGCTGAAAAGCGCCTTTTCTTGTGGCGGTATTTCCTTCAATGGAAAGGATTTCTAATGCTTGCATCATTCGTACAAAGTGCTACTAATGCACTTTGTTGCACTTGTGCTGTTCAGACCATCTGGTTAAGGTCTGTAAAGCATATGTTTTTAATAAAATTTCGTACAATTTTAGTAAATAAAATGATTATATAACAGGCACTCTGGGTTTTTCTTCTTACATTACAATTTTTAAAAAATAAAAATAATAATAATAAAAATAATAATAATAATAATAATAATAATAATAATAATAATAATAATAATAATAATAATAATAATAAAATAATAATAATAATAATAATAATAAAAATAATAATAAATAATAATTAATAATGATAATAATAATAATAATAAAATAATAATAATAATAAATAATAATAATAATATAATAATAAAATAACAATAAATAATAATAATAATAATAATGTGGAAAGCCAGATTTTAATTTAATACTTATTAATAATAATAATAATAATAATAATAATAATAATAATAATAATAATAATAATAATAATAATAATAATAATAATAATAATAATAATAATAATAATAATAATTCAATAATAAAAAAATAATCATATGAAGTTTAGTTTGTTATTAAAAAAACTTTTCAAATGTAATTTTAGTTACAGTAAGTGAATAATATAAATGTAAATGATTAATTAAAAAAAAACATAAATAGTCTCTTATATATTTAAAAATATGATGTAAAGCAGTAGAGCAGTAAAGCAGTAAAGCAGTAAAGTAGTAAAGCAGTAAACCTAATCCCAGCTAATCCCTACTATCCTCTGATGCTAGGTATTTGAGGTATTGATTTACTGTTTTACTGCTTTAAGGTCTGTAAAGTATATGTTTTTAATAAAATTTCGTACAATTTTAGTAAAATAAAATGTTTATATAACAGACACTCTGTGTTTTTCTTCTTACATTACAATTTAGAAATAAAAAAAGTATTAAAACAAAAATAAAAAATATAAAAGAAAACATAATGTTAATAAATATATGAAGTTTAAGTGCAGTAAAGCAGTAAAGCAGTAATACAAAGCCTTACTAATCCCTCTGTTGCTAGGCAATTGAGCTATTGATTTACTGTTTTACTGCTTTAAGGTCTGTAAAGTATATGTTTTTAATAAAAAATGTTTAAGTATGAAATAAAAATGAATGACTCATAGTATATTTGAAAAGAAATTCTTTGAATAGTTTACATTGATATCACTACTATGAAATATTTATCGTTCATACGGAAATATTGCGCCTGCGGGCGCACGCGGCGGTTACGCAGAAATATTGCGCCTGCGAGCACACGCGGCGGTTACGCGTAAATATTGCGCGTGCGGGCGCACGCTGCGGTTTCGCGGTAATATTGCACCTGCGGGCGCACGCGGCGGATTCGCGGCGGGGTGCCCCTGCGGTCTGTCGTGCGGTCTGGCATGATCTACTATAAATCTGGAGAATTAATTATTATGTCCTGCTAGAAGTGCTAGAAAAAGGAAGCATCCTAGCAACTTATAATATACACCAATCGAATCCATTTACCTTATAACATAGGGGTAGACACCAATATTAGGGCTGTTCTATGACGTAGGGCAGGGCAGGTTAGAAAAGGCTAGAAAATGCTAACTCATACTTGAAAGCATCCTAGCAATTTATAATATACACCAATCGATTCCTCATACCTTATAACCTAGGGGTAGACACCAATATTAGGGCTATTCTATGATCAGGGAAGGCTAGAAAAGGCTTGAAAAAAGTGGCACTCAGTTGGCACTATGTGGCACTCAGTTGGCACTATGTGGCACTCACTTGGCACTCATTGGCACTCACTTGGCACTCATTGGCACCCATGTGGCACTCACCTGGCACTCACCTGGCACTCATCTGATACTCATAGAACACTAATAGAACACTCATAGACACTCCTTACGGTGATTGGGAACCATCAAAGTTGATCCGTTAAAGTTGAACCATCAATAAATCTGAGTCATCAAAGCTGAACCATCAATAAATCTGAGCCATCAACAAAGGTGCCATCAAAGCTGAGGCATCAAAGTTGAGCCATCAAAGTTGAACCATCAAAGTTGAGCCATCAAAGTGAAGCCATCAAAGCTGAGGCATTAAAGTTGAGGCATCAAAGATGAGCCATCAAAGCTGAGGCATCAAAGCTGAGGCATCAAAGCTGAGGCATCATTAAAATATCGAACAAAAGATGACAAAGGTGCGTGTGTGGGTGTGTGCGTGTGTGTGAGTGTAATTGTAAGTGTCTATGGGTGAGTGTAAGTGTCTATGGGTGAGTGTAAGTGTCTATGGGTGGGTGTAAGTGTCTATGGGTGGGTGTAAGTGTCTATGGGTGGGTTTATGTGTGTATAGGTGTCATAGTGTGTGTGTATGTGTAGGGGTAGGTTTGTTAATCGATGACAAGGCCAGGTATGTGTGTGTGTGTTTGTGTGTGTGTGTGAGTGTAAGTGTCTATGGGTGAGTGTAAATGTCTATGGGTGAGTGTAAGTGTCTATAGGTGGGTGTAAGTGTCTATGTGTGTGTGTAGGTGTAGGTGTAGTGGAGCTAGGTGCGGTGTAGTGTATCTATGGCAAGGGGTTGGTGAGGGTGTGTGTGTGTGTATTTAGGCAGGTGTATGTGTCTAGTATGTGGTATGTGTCTATGTTTTGTTTGTTGTGTTAGTGTAGTGTGAGTGTAAGTGTCTATGGGTGGGTGTATGTGTGTATAAGTAGCCTAGCGGGTGTGCGTGTGTGTAGGTGTAGGTTTGAGTGTGGATGGAAATAAAATGAACTCAAGTTAGGACAGGTACATACAGGAGCTCAAGTTAGGACTGATACCTACATGACCTCAAGTTAGGACAGTTACCTACGGCAGGTACAGCGGCAGGTACCTACACGAACTCGATTTAATCCCATTTAATCCCTCAAGGACCTTTATGCAAGGTCAAAATAATCGCACCAAATAACGTATCGATACCCGAGATATCGATGCCTAAATACCATAAGAAGGGCTAAAACACCCAAAGGGGGGTCAAAACTAAGAAGAGACACGTACGACGGTTGCTACGCAACCGTCTGGCACACCCCTTCTTCGAAGGGGGGCCAAAATCCAACTCAGGAAACAACCTGACAAATAATCGATACAATATCGATACCCAAAAATATCGATATTTATGGGGATATTTTTCCACCGATATTACATTCCTACTACTGTGGTAGAGATTTACAGTAGTAGAACCATATATATATATATATATATTAAATAATAAATATTAAACTATATATAAATATAATATATATATAATATATATATATATATATATATATATAATATTAAATATAATATATATAATATATATAATATATAAAGTATATATATATATAATATATATATGATGTGTGTGTGTAATTAAGATATATATATATATACTTTATATATATATAGTATTATATATATATATATATATATATATATATATATATATATATATTAAACAAAGAACATAAAGTTGGAAGGTAAAGAATTACTGCCTTCTCCGTGATTGATCCACCGCGTGTTGCGAAATATGAGGACAATATTCTCGATGCTTTACGACTGAGCTATCCCCCAAACCATTGGTTTGGGGATAGCTCAGTCGAAAGCATTGAGCCATATTGTCCTTTCATTTTCGCAAAAACGCAGTGTTCAATCCCGAGAAGCAGAATTCTTTACCCTTCCACTTATATTCTTTGTTAAGATCTAAATGAAAAATTGCGAATATGAATATTTTAAAACTATATATATATATATATATATATATTATATATATATATATATATATAATATATATATAAATATATATATATTAATATATATAATATATATAATATATATATATATATATATATAATATATTGATTTGCAGTAAATTTGAAAAAGAAGAACTCAGATAAAAATGGAAATGATAGCGGTGAAAACGAAGAAGCTACCAGTAAGGCAACTAAGACTACACAAGAGACAATCCCTCCTCTTCGCATATTTCGCATGATGAAGAACTCACACCCAGGACCAGCACCTCGACGAGTCAAGATTTGGGTCCAGATTTTGAGCTAGCGTTTCAGTAGATGACAGTCACGAAAATGATATTGGTAGATACGTTGGACATTCATTTATGAATTCGACTGAGAAAAAGAAACAGTTAAAGAGTTTTGGATTCCACCTAAGACCTTTAATTTTTTGGTGATTTTGTACTTAAATAAGAAATCAATTTTGAATGGTGAAGACATATTTCCCTTGGCGACATATCCATGGCAACTAAATGGAGTACTTTTGCAAGTGTTGTATTTTATTGCCACCAACTAAAGTTCGGTCAGCGGAGGGTCCTAGGCTCTTTAATAAAAAGACCTTTCACTAATTATAAAGATGTTCATGCGTTTGATAAGGACCATACAAACCACAGATGCATTTAAAACTTGCTGTTGAACACTGCAGATTAGTTCCTACAGGGACGTGCGGTAGAACATCCAAATTAACCAGAATTCTTAAGAAAATCATAGAAGAATATAAAAAAAAATATTTATCCGTTCAGGAATCTCATGTGTGACATTTTCTGGTACGCGCAATTTACCGCTTCGGGGTAAGCATTATGATGAGGGAGTGTTGCAAGATTTGTGCCGCTTACGAATAAGATCCGGAGGATCATCGATGTGGAAAAACCATTTTGAAAAGGGAAGAAAAATGCCAAGACCAATCAGTTTCAGATTCAGAAGGAGATTATTTTCTCTATGTGGTACTACTATAAAGGAAGGCATCGTTAATAAGGTAAAGAGCGTGCGCGCTTATAGCTTACTAAGCAGACGAAGCCCCTGAATTCTGGAAAGGAAACATTACCATAGGGTTATCCAAAGCGTCCGATGAAGTCAAAGAGGAATCTATTGGCTTTGTAAGAACTGAAAGTGCTTGACGCAAAAAACCGTTGCGAAAGCCATTGACGACTTTGTCACGACGGAAGAACTGGATCCCGAGAAATGCTTGGGCTTGGGTTTCATGGCTGTTCTACGATATCTGGCAAAGAAGGAGGTGTCTAAGCAATATTGCGGAAAAAATAAAAAAGCGTTGTTCTTTCATTGCTCTTCATACAAAAAAAAAAATCTAGTAGTAAATGATTGAACACAATACCAGAAATCCTCAATACTGTGGAGAAACTATAAAAGGCATTATTTAGCCTTTTTCGCGAGCGGTCTGAGAAGAAAATTAATTGCCCAAACATCCCAGCCTATGCCAGACTACGATGTCTGAACAACACAAGTGCATCAGATTCTTAAGGAGCACTTTGTACGAATGATGCAAGCATTGAAGGAATTCCAATGAAGGAAATACCGCCACAAGAAGAAGCGCTTTTCAGCTGCATGCAGCGCATGTAAGTCGTAATTCATCATGGCTATGATATTGATCGCGAAGTACTCTACGATGTTAGAGCCAGTTGTAAATGCTCTCCAATCCAAGACTTGGATATCGTCAAAACCTCGCAGCACATTCAACACATTGTGGAAATGGGTTAGGAGCCATCGGAAAGATGAAGAAAAAATAACCAATGAAGTATTAAAAAAGATAACTCAACCAAATCGCGAGCAACTGGGACTTGACTGAATATACCACGATTTGTGGGAGGCAGCAGCACCGCAAGCACCGCAGCCAACCATCAGCAACAAATCCACGGAGTTCTGATAGAAGATCATTACTAACTCCGTATCTAGATTCTATAAAATCTTTGGAATTAAGGTTTTCTACTGAAAATATATCTGCTTATGCATTTACATATCTACTCCCTTTACACATGATACTCAAAACAATCGATGAGTTAAAGGAAAAGACAGCTTCATTTTATAGTTTTTACCACTTAGAAGGCATAGAATAAGAGCTAGAACTTTGGTACAAAATTTGGAAGAACATGAAACTGAGTAGTGAAAAACTAAAAGATCTTGTTGTCTCCCAAGTCCTAAAGAGACTGAACCTTTCTTTCCGTCGACGAAAAGGGCTTTGATGATACTACTCGCCCCAGCCATGGCACCACCATACTAGTAGAACACTCTTCAATACTCTGCGAAAAGGATCAAGACTTGGCGGCAAAGTACTATGGAAGACGCCAGGTTAAACGGACTGGCTATGATGAGTGTATACAGAAAATTTGTGTTTGACAATTATGATTATTTTAATACAAACTGTAGTTGATAAATTTATGTTGAACCCAAGGAAATTACTTTTTTAATAATATCAACTTTGCAACTGCTCTATATTGTGAATTTTCCATCATTGCATATTGTATTTGATATTTACTGTTTTAATAAAAATATTTTTTAAATATTAATCATTTAATTTTCCATACAAATGTTTCTAGTTTATGTCTTCTTTCTTATATATATGTATATTATATTATATATATATATTATATATATATATATATATATATATATAATATAATAATATATATATATAAGTATATATTATATATATAAGCTCTATAAAATTTTAAGCTGCCCCCCCTGGCTTGGAAGCTGGCGACGCCCATTCGCCCAAAACCGATATGCTGATTGCTTCTTCACTTCTGCGGGCATCTGACTCTCCCTTTAGGAATACATAGTTTAAATATCTTGAATGATCTCTTCCCTATTGTCAAAGATGTTCCTCCAAAAAACAAACGGCGAAACAAAACATCTCTTGTAAGATTGCTGTTTTAACAAACATTTCACGCAACTTTGCTACACTCATTTTAACAGGACCTTTGACTGACCTCGATGCGGCTGAATATCGCATGCGTAACCCTTGTTATAATATGGAAACGGGGTGACAAAATAAGTGTAATAATATTATAATTATATATATATATATAGATATAATATATATATATATATATATATATATATATATGTATATTGATAATATAAAAATTTACACATATATCTAATTAATTATAATATAATATATATATAATATATATATATATAATATATATATATATATATATATATATATATATATATATATATATAGATTATATATATTATATCTTATATTATACTATTATATATATATATATATATATATATATATATTATATATATATATATATATATATATATATATTATATATATATATATATATATATTATATATATATATATATATATATATATAAATATATTTATTGTATATATATATTTTATATGTTATATATATATTATATTATATATATATAGTATATATATATATATATATAATATATATATATATATATATATATATATATATATATATATATTTATATAATAACACTTATTTTATATATATATAATATTATATATATATATATATATATATTATATATATATATATATATATATATATATATATATATATAATATATATATATATATATATATATATATCATATATATATATATATATATATATATATATATATAAGTATAACCTATATACATCTTACTTTGGTGGGAATGTATATTTGCAATAAAGTTAATATATAATGACGTACTGCAAAGAAGTGTCTGGATATTACTATATAAGGTAGAGAATAAAGTAGAAGACTTTTAAGTTTTACATAACGTCGGAGGAAAAAAGGAGTGTAAAATAGAAGAAGTTTTGTGAAGTAGAATATATAATGTAGATATACTTCACTAAGAGGGTAAATCGGTAATAGCACTTTATGTCGAATGAAACCTACTGATAAGGAATAACGATAAATAATTAGAGTTAATGGTAATAAATCTATATTTTAAAATATCGATAGGAATTATGATTTCGTAAACTTAAAAAGTAGTGGAATTTATAGAGTGAAAGAAAGATGATTATATATACGTATAATATATAGTATATATATATATATATACTATGCGAGGGAACATTTCATGAAAAATCTTGCATTATTAATAACATATATTATTAGGCTATATATAAGTAATAGAGGGTATAGTTCAGAAGGATTGGAGGAGAGTAGTAATAATACCCTTATATAAGTGTAAGGGGTAAGAGTGAACTGTTAGTAGACTATTTATAGGAATTAGTTTATTGGATATTAATATAATAGGGAAGATATATGTGATGATATTTTAGATTCAAATGAAGTGTATATAGATAAATTCAGCCAAATGATAGCGGGGAATGGTTATTGTAGTAAAGTAACAAATAGGTGTATTTTTAAGTAGTATAGAAGATGGTAGTAGGCAATCATAATTTTTACATTGAAGCAAATGATTTAGAAGTGATAAATGACTCGAAGTGTATAGTAATGAATTATAGATTTGTGTGGATCCTATATAATATTATTATTGACATTGAAACAAATGATTAGACGAAAATGATAGAGAGAAGAAGAATAAGTATATATGTATTTAATATGGTATTAATGGAATTTGACAACATAAAATGAGTGTGATATAAATATCTAATGTATGATAACACATCTTCTGTGATGTCTACTATAGGTGTTTAATTAGATAAATGAGTTAGTTGGTATATGGTAAAGAATTCTATAAAAATGAATATCATAAAGTAATATTATATTGAGACTCAAAAGTGAAAGCATCGTGTAATAAAATAAATGTAGATGTTGATAAAGTTGATTTGAGTTTTAATATTATATTAAGCGAGTGAGGCTTATAAGATATAGTTATATATATATATCCCCTTGTAATATTCTCACAATTTATGTGAGAGTATTGTGGTCATGGGGTTATGTAAGAACATATATAAAGTAAGGTAGTTAGAGCTAGCTAGGTGTTTAATCACTCTAATTGTATAATATTGAATTATATGAAACATAAAGCTAAGAGTTATGAGAGTGTCCTGTTTATTGAATATGGATTTTATTTACGGTTATGTTTGGCGTAATCTGTAAAGGAATAGTTTGAGTATAGGACTGAGGTAGTCAGTAAGAGGTATTTGGCTAATAGTAGTGATATATTTTCTCAAATGTGTTCGATTCATTAGCAATTCATATTTAATCATATTTAGATGTATTAATGTACGACAAATGAATTAAAGACTAATGTCTCCATAAATATATCATATATAATATTATATATAAATATATTAATATATATATAATATATAATATTATAATATATATATTATATAATAATATATATATATATATATATATATATATATATATATATATATATTAATACACTTTGGTATATATAACTTTTAATAATATATATATATATATATATTTATATATTATTATTATATATATAGTATATATTATTATATAATATATTATTATATATATTATTAATATATAATTAATATGATATTCTTAATACAAAGAACTAATATATTGGGAGAGTAATAGGAATTATAGCCCTACTCCGGATATTGAACCTCCGCGTGTTGCGATACTGAGGACTACATAATACAATGCATTTTATCCTATATGAAGCTATCCCCTAATACACTCACCTCCACTCACCAAAACAGTTTAGGTTCTAGATACAGTATATAATTAAAGCAATCGAGCTTATTATCTTCAAGCTATATAACATCAACCATGTGGTTACCAGCCTGTTTCCTATCCCTACGTTATACTTTAATAATATTGTAGGTGAGTTAGTATATTAAACCAGGGGAACGTGATGTGTGAATTAATATTTTTCTAGATGCTCTTCAGGACACTACCTCTTTGTTCCTCCTATGTTGGGGGGGGGGGTTGCGAGATAGCCCAGTGGTAAGGCATCCGAGTATTATTGTCCCAGTTCGCAACACTCCGAGGTGTTCAATCCGGAGGAAGGAAGTAATTCTTTAAACATTCCCACTATATGTTCTTTGTTAAATATATATATATATATATATATTTAATATATTATATATATATATATATATATATATATATATAATATATATATTATATATATCTTTCTTGTTAAAATCCTAAGTGAATCACACACTCTAGCATATCGCACTACTACTACCCTTATGCACAATACTACAGATATTATGATAATTATATCAAATTAATACGCGATTATATTAACACTCAAATAGGTTAATAATAATTAATAAAGTTATATATTATATTAATATATATATATTAAATATATATATATATATATAATATTATATAATTTATATATATATATATATATAATATATATATAATATATATATATTATTATATTAATATATATATATATATTAATATATAATACATTATATATATATATAATTTATAATATATATATAATATTTTTTTATATATAATATATTATATATATATTATTCAGTGGCAGTACATCCTATATAGTATAACTTTTTATAACTATCTCTAGCTCTCTCTCTCTACTCTCTCTCTCTCTCTACTTCCTCTCTCTCTCTCTCTCTTATATATATATATACAGCTTCATCTACTCTCTCTCTCTCCTCTCTCCTCCTCTCTTTACTATCTTCCCCTCTCCTATTCATCTTCATCTTATCTTTACTTCACTCTCTCTTTTCTCTTCTCTTCATATCTATATATATATATATACCTATCATAATGTATATATAAATATATATATATATATTAATATATATATACTATATTAATATATATAATAATATAGTATATATAATTAATTATAAGATTAGTTGTATTGATAAAACCACACAGGTTCCTAAAATGCAAATCTAAATGCGAAATATTTCTACAAATATATAAAGATTATTATTATTTACTTGTAATTGATTTGATCACTACTCGGTCGG
>JABUQX010012954.1:0-18391 GCA_015478945.1 Trachelipus rathkii | reverse complement strand
GGATGAATGAGAAGGGCTATTTAGTAATAAATTTGTACGTGTGGAAATACCTCTATGCTCATCCACTCTGACAGCGAGTTGGCGCTGAGTGCTACCAACATAGGAGGCTTCGCAGCCGCCACAATTAAATTTATAAATGACAGAGGCTTGGAGAGCAGCAGGGGTCTTTTCCTTGTGGTTAAAGAAAGATGCTATTTTATGTGAAGAATTGAAAATTAATTTGGTGTCAAGTTACGGGGAAGTATTAAAAAGAAAATGAGAAAGATCTTTGGAAAGTTTAATATGAATGTGTTCGTAGAAAGGCAAAGGAAGATATAGTTTTAATTTAGGAACTGAAGCTGTAAGAGAAGGAGGGTTAAATCTAGAGTCCAGAAATTTATTAATGTATTTATAAACTAGAGAATGGTAAAGAAATTTGATCCAAAAAAGTTCAATAAAATACGAAATTCTTTGTGGCATAAGTGTGTAAGAGGATGTTAAATGAAAAGCTCTGAACAGTAAAGTTTTAATACTATTGCATTTGTACGATAGGGGAATGTGGCTAAAAATGTTAAGACCTAAGCCAGTGAAAGCTTTCTTTCTAAATATGGACGTGGTAAAATCTGTGGTTGTTTTCTTAATAAGCAAGTCCAGAAAAGGGAGTGTGTTGTTTACTTCATCCTCTCGGGTGAAAATGATGATGGGTAATTGGGAATTTATATAGGTAAAAAAGTTGGGAATCTTATTTCTAACTGTAAACAGCAAGAAGGCGTCATCCATAAAACGTTTGTAAAGATGGTTTTAAAGAGGGACAATTAGTTTAACCAAAGTTGTTCATAGACATGATACGCATTGGCTAAGATGGCACTCAAAGGAGAGCCCATTGCCAAACACTCATTTTTTATGACCAGCTTTGATGTAGAATCTTTTTACACCAACATTCCTGTAGATGATGCCGTGAATATTTTGCTGAACGATATTTTTGATTCTGTTACTCATTTTCACGGTTTTCTTATTAAGAAAACAACCACAGATTTTACCACGTCCATATTTAGAAAGAAAACTTTCACTGGCTTAGGGCTAAACTTTTTTAGCCACATTCCCCTATCGTACAAATGCAATAGTATTAAAACTTAACTGTTCAGAGATTTTCATTTAACATCCTCTTACACATTTATGCACAATGAATTTCTTATTTTATTGAGCTTTTTGGGATCAAATTTCTTTAACATTCTCTAGTTTATAAATACATTAATAAATTTCTGGACTCTAGATTTAACCCTCCTTCTTCTCTTACAGCTTCAGTTCCTAAATTAAAACTATATCTTCCTTTACCTTTCTACGAACACATTCATATTAAAGCTTTCCAAAGATCTTTCTCATTTTCTTTTTAATACTTTCCCGCAACTTGACACCAAATTAATTTTCAATTCTTCACATAAAATAGCATCTTTCTGTAACCACAAGGAAAAGACCCCTGCTGCTCTCCAAGCCTCTGTCATTCATAAATTTAACTGTGGCAGCTGCGAAGCCTCCTATGTTGGTAGAACTCAGCGTCAACTCGCTCTCAAAGTGGATGAGCATAGAGGTATTTCACACGTACAAATTTATTACTAAATAGCCCTTCCCATTCATCCATACGTGATCATGCACACACACACAGTGGAGAGGAGAGGAATGAGACGGGGTAGAGAAGGAGTTACGTTTGATGAAGTGACAACTGTGGTATAGAGCAAGATGGATTTATGTTTCGGTTGAAATACAATAAGGAATCTATGGGTTAATTTAATTTTGTAAAGGTCATAAGTTGTATGGTTGTAACATATGTCCATCTGAGGGTGATGTTGAGGAGAGTGTAACTTTCTAGGATAATCTGAATAATGTTTTGGACGGGGTGAGTAGGAGCTTTACATTGATTGTGTTGTGCGATTTAAACGCTGGTATAGGTGATCGAAAAATGGATGGTCAACAGGTGCCTTTGGGATTGGCTGGAGAAAATGAGAAATGGTAGGAAGATGATTGATTTGTGAGGAGAGATGTATGTGTGTAATACATTCTTTGGACACAAGAGTATCATAAGTATACGAGATTGGGTAAGTAGAGATGGAGTATCCGAAGTGAAAAAGTATGATTGATTTGTGTTGGTGAAGAGTAAAAATATGCAATGGACGTTAAACAGTAAGGGGGTGGGGATGGAAATCAGATCATCATGTTCTTTATGTAAGATTAAGCGTAGATGGATGGAGAATAAAGAGATAAGGAAGGTAGGTAGAATAAAGAGTGAGAAGTTAGGTGAACAAGTCAATAAGGATAAGTATATTTGAGAACACTGAAAATAATCAGCTGAATGTGAACATGAAACTGAACAAGTCTGGACGCAATATGAAGGAGCCTTTGTTTAGTAGCGCAGAGAAGTATCCGGATGTGATAAAGTAGGAAGTAAGAATGTTCAATAGTCCAATGGCGGAATAAGAGTGATGCAAGCCGTAAAAGGTAAAAGAAAAAGTCGTGTTTGAATGTAGTAAAATGAAAATATGAGGTCCGAAAAGAAAGGTGTATGGGAATATATAAGGAGGAAAAAAGGAAGACTACAAGTTGCATACGTAAGAGAAAAAAAAGGGCAAATGAACGGTTTGGAAGGAGGATGAATGAGAAATTACACGAGAATATGAAGCTTTCTGAAAGAAGTACGAAAACTTAAAAAATAGAGAGTAAAGGGAATCTTCTGAGAATAGATGAATAAGATGGACTTTCGTGACTGCGTGATTGGACTGTAAGGAAGTGTGGAGAAACACTCGAAATCTGCCGTAAATTAGCCAGTAATGAGAGGTGATAGCTAATGTCTGTGTGTGGGCTTGAAAGCCAAGAAATAACAAGTTTGGAGAGGAAGACATTAGTAGGGAGGAAGTGAGAATCGGTAAATCTTGCCCGATAGATGGAATTACCGGTGAATGATCAAGAATGGAGGAGAATTATAACTTGACGGATAAAAGCGAACTAGGGAACTATAAGAGAATAGTTATGCAGTGTATGTTACGGAATTATATGATGGTATTTTGGTTAAAGTGCGTCAAGGGGACTGATTGTCGAGAACAAGGTGACATTTAGAAGTGGTGGATGCTGTCAGAACAAAACTTTTCACATGGAATAAATGATACGAAACGAGAGAGAATTACAAGGATTTAGGTTTTTCTGGGATTTGCACCCAGGCGTATGACATGAGTAATAGCGGAAGCTCTGTGGCAGGTATTAGTGATATATGGTGTTGGTGGTAGGCTTCTAAATGGAATCAAAAGTATGTATGACGTTTGTGAATCGTGCGTAATAATAAGTGGAGATGAAAGTGAATGGTTTAATATTGATAGTGGAGTGAGGCAGGGATGTGTCTATGTCTCCTGGTATATAATATGTATAAGATCTTGTGATGAAAGAATTATTATGTGGTAGTAGGAAAAGGTGTATACTGATGTGAAATGAAGGAGTTCTGACAGGTGTGTAAAATTGTGTTTTAAAAGTAAATGTAGATAAGAGTGAGGTGATGGTAGTGGGTGAGGAGAGTCCGCGGGGTGAAGTCATGTTGGATTTTGAGCAAATGATGGAGCAAGTATCTGAAATTAAATATTTAGGATATGTTGGATGAGAAGAGAACGGATGATGCAGTGTAGTAGGAAAATTGTGAATGGTTGGAAGGTGACTGGTGCACTTAAATCCTTGGTAGATACAAAGGGACTAAGTCTTGCATGCGCCAGGGTTTGTACGAGGGTATGTTGTTACCCGTGTTAATGTATAGTAGTGAAACTATTGTGTGGAATAAAACGTATAGATCTAAGGTGCAATCTGTTCAGATGGATAATCTTGGGGGTGCGTTAGGTGTGAGAAGAATAAATAATGAATGTATTAGAGAATTGTGTGGTGTGAAGAAAGGCGTAAATGAGATGATAAACGAGAGTGTATTTGAGATGGTTTGGTCATGTGGAAAGGATGGATGATAGTCGGGTGGTTAAGCTGATGTATGGTGGCGAGTGTGAGGGGGTGGCGAGTGTGAGGGGAATCGACCAACTGGGAGACTGAAGAAAAAGTGGATTGAGTCAGTAAAGGAGTGTCTGACGGAAAGGAATATGAGTTTGGTAGTCAAGAAAAAAGGTGCATAATCGGAGTGAATTGCGGGATTTTGTGAGGGGGTTATGGTTGTGGGCCTTGCCCAAGGGGTGAACCCTACCTTGAGAGATACCACAGTGAGGGGCCATCGCAGTTTGTGAAGCATTATGGTGGATTTTTTTTTACTGCGACCAGCTCTCATTTAAATGTATGGAGAGGATAATAGTGGGTGGGAGGCTTTCCTTTCGACTTAGATCATGTTCTTATACTACTTTTCTGTTTCCGGTGCATGTGACGCACCATATCCCCAGTCTGGGGAAAGAAGATGGGTGATGATTATGATGATGATGATGATATATATTATATATATATTATATAATATATAATATATATATATATAATATATATATATATATATATATATATATATATATATAATATATTATAATAATATATATAATATATATATATATATATATATAATATATTATATATATATATATAATATAATATATATATATATATATATATTATATTATATATATATATTATATATATATATATATTATATATATATATATATATATTATATATATATATATATATATATATAAGCAAAAGAGGTGTGGGTGAGAAAAAGTTACAAGTACTTTTTGATGAAATTGAGATTGAAATCTATTGTACAGAAAAGTAAGTATATAAGGTTATTAGCAATAAAACAACCCAATTACCAATTTTGTTTCTTACAGTAACCCCTTTTGCTTCAACTCCTAAATATATATATATATATATATATATATATATATATATATATATATATATAATATATATATATATATATATATATATATAATAGTATATATTATATATATATATATATATATATATATATATATATATATAAACAAAAAAAACAATAAAACTTAAAATTGCAACAAAATTTATAGGTACCGTATTGAGATTAGAATTTGAGCTGATATTTTTAATTATCACTGAAAGAAAAACAATTTAGAAATACAAAGAAAAAAAAATAAATAAAAAAAATCGGCTATTAGACTGCGATTACAATGGATGCGTATGCAGTTAAATTTTTATTCTAACAAATAAGTAACTTTTTATATTGGGTGTGTGCCGCAAATCAAGACCATGAAAGGTTGTTATTTATAAAAAGAATTTCAGAGAAGCCATTTTCATGAAACTCTTTGCTTTACACTAAATCAGCTCACATAATATATACCGTATATAAACAATTTAATAAATCAATTAATTAATTAAATAACTCAATGAATATCAGAAAAGTTATATGTGGGAAAATAAGATGTAAGTAACTATGTGGCAAGCAAAGACTTTTTAAAGACTTTTTTTTAAAGTCGCCATGCTTTAAAGCATTTAGAATAACTGAAAATTAAAGACGCAAATTCATTAATATTTTTTTGATTAAAGCTAATTACCATCAAAACTGTATATAATGGTAAGTAATAAACTATGTACAAATTATATTTGCGTAAGAAGGTTGGCAAAACGTATTATTATAAGAGCCTAATCACAGATTATTCTGTGTAGTATAACTCTCCAATGTGTGTTTACATCAAAAAGTCATTCAAGATTCTTGCAGCGAAAATTTAAAGATGCAAAATTCTATATATTTTTCGCTGCAAAAAGCCAAAGATTACTGCAACAACCATTCAAGATATTGATTGGTGAAACAGTTTGCCTGTAGAACCTTCAAGAATTTTGAAGAATCTTGACCATGGAACACAACCCATTAATTTTTTTGTTGTGAAATTAATAAACCTTAAAATGAGTTAACTTTTGAAATCATTCGCCAGAAAACAAACGAATTCGTCTGAATATATTGTCTTTCGATCTAGTATGGATATTTCTTTCAAAGACTAGTTTGAACAATAAATCTGTTTGGACAAGTTTGCTCAGTATCTGCAAATGATTACAAAAGTTAAAAAAAACATTTTTTTTACGTTTTTAAACTTCACATCAGGTAAAAAATAAAAAGTAAAATTACTTATTTGTCAGAATAAAAGTTTGTCAGAGTGCGCATTCACTACAACTTAGTGATGTTCATAATTTATTGGGTCAATAAACTGTAACATTGAAAGTATAAAGACAATGAGAAACCACATGGGCTTATCGAGACTGTCTCAGTCAACTAGAGGTGAATTAGACCCAATCGTCAAACATGTACATGGAAAACCCACAAAGCACCCTAAGGCTTGTCAATATCTTACATAGTATACACCAATTAGGCTACTACCAAAAGCAGGAACTACAGATAAGGTACATGCTAACCACACTACAAGCTTTAATTAGTTTGTCATAGTTACAACATGCGGTTTTACCATAATAACTAACTAAAAACCTGTCAATTTGGCTTAGTCAAAATATACTATATGATGCCCAAACCATCAACATACCTATCCAGTCCTTTCTTAAATGTTACAAGTGAGCCACACTCAAAAACCTTTTGCGGCAAATCATTCCAAAAATTAACAACCCTATTACTGAATGAATGTTTTCTTACATCAAGATGGCATGCCTTCTCAACTTCCCTATAGTGTTCCTTGGTCTCCAGTTCTACTATAAAGAATTTATTGGTATCAGTATTATCTATAGATGTAAATATTTTGTAGACATTCCTCTGAGAAATCGCCTCTCTACAAAAAACATTCCTAATTCCTTCAGCTTCTCCTCATAGCTCTTACTCTCAAACTCAGAAATCATCCTCGTTTGATCTACATTGCACTCTCTCCAGATATCGATCACTTTTCTAAAATGAGGGCCCAAACTTGCTCACAACACTCTAATATTGGCCTAACATAATTATTATACAGCTTACTTATAACTTCATTGCTCTTGTAAATGACATTGGGATTATAATTAGCTTCTTATTAGCTTTATTCCTGGCTTTCATTCCAAACACTGATTAGCCACTTTCAGATTACTACTTATAATCACACCTATATATTCTTGGTCTACAGACGCAAGTCAAATCCCATATTCATATTTGTAGTTAATATTTTTTTGGGTGAGTTAACCTAGTTACGAAGACCTTACACATTTTAACTATTTATATTTCATTTACCCTTAATCTGCCCATTCAAGAAGTTTATCAAGATCATCTTGAATATTCATACACTCATCATTATTCCCTACTGAGGCTCAGTAGCCATTTTAGTATCATCTGCAAACTTAGAAACCTTACATTTAAGTCCCTGGTCAAAATCAATATCATCCATCACCTCACACTTCTTTCTCCAAGATTGGGGGTAAAGTCGTAACATGCACGGAAACAGGAAAGTAGAGAAGATTATGACAAGTCGAAAAGAAAGCTCGCGTTAGAACTGCCCCTGTTATTATCTTTTAGTCGAGAACTCGTCAATAGTGCGAAATCTCACCCTAGGCTTACGGACGCGAGGAACCCCCACTATGGCTATCCTCGTAATGTTGAGGTTCATCTCTTAGTCCAGGTGGGCCAAACCATACCTCCCTTCACAAACCCCGCTATTCACTCCTCTATTATGCACATTTTCTCTCGCCTCTGCCAAACTCACATTTTCTTCTCCAGGCTCCTTTACTGACTCAATCCCACTTTTTCTTTCAATCTTCCATTGGGTATTGCATTACAGTCTAAATCATTAGACCTTAAAGAGATACAATAATAATTCTTCTCCATCTTCAACTTACTTTATTTATTTCCTCATTTCCCTCCTCTCTTCACTACCATAAACTCTAATTCGTTCTTCCTACATGTTATATTCTTCTCACCTAAATCACATAGATTAAACATTGCTAATTAGATCTATACCTCACTTTTATTGCCAGATGCATAACCTCACTATAACATTAACACGGTAACACATACCTCTGAAGACCCTAGCGCACCTCAAACTTAGTCCCTAAACATTGCACTAAGCTTTTATTGCTCGCATGCCCATTTTCCTGCATTCCGACGTTTCCTACTGCACTTTGCATCATCCGTTCTCTTTTCATTTCAATCAAATATCCTAATATCAACTCAAAGACATGATCCATGCTGCTTCTACGCCATCTATATCATACTTCACACGAGGATGTCCTAACCCACTGCATAAATTTTGGTCATCAGCTAATGTGGGAAACGTGTATCAAAAGGCTTGCTGAAATCTAAATATATAATAATATAATATTAACTGGATATCCTCAGTCAATGCAGTCAGTAATGTATTACATAAATTCTAAAAAGTTCTTCTGACATGATCTACCCTTTCTAACCATGCTGGGGATCATACAATATCTTATCATTCCAAATATTTCTCTATATGACCTTTCAGTAACTTTTCCAAAATTTTCACAACCAGAGATGTTTAGGTAACTGGAATAATAAATTTTCATACAAGAGTCTTCTTATACCTTCTAAATGGGCACAAAATTGTGATGTTTTTTCCGTCCTCTGGTCATCTCAACAACTGTTATAGATCGTTTATAAATCAAATAACATTGCGCGCTCTGTAATGCTGGCACTTTACCCTCTTCAGAATTATTATCTAATATTTCATCTAGGAGCCTTGCAGGTTTACTTGGGTCAATATGGTTCAGTGAAGATTTAATTTTTTTTACCTCAAATTCAAATTCCGCAAGTCTATTTATTGCATGCAATCCAATCTTTCCTCAATAAACATTGTAGCAAAATTAACATTGAAAATGTTAACCAATTCCATATTTGAACTTTCTAGTTTCATCAATTTTAATTTGACCAATTGTCCTATTCTTTCTTTTAAATATATACTTTTAACAGCTTAACTATTCGCCTTGTAAATTAATTTCTGCTACCTACTGGTCTGATTGGTAACATCTAAAAAAAAAATAAAAAAAACTTACCTTCATAAAAACTACAACTTTACTTTTCGACACTAAATTATCCAAATGCTCTTTTGAACCAATCTCTATTGAAGATGAAACTTTTTTGTGCAGTTTGTGATCTAAAGGAGTTTTTAATAATGAAATCCTTTTAGAATTTTGACTTAAACCAAAGAAGAATTTATTCATTGTGACTATAAGATGATCTCTGTGATGAGAAATATATAAATATATATGCTATATGTATATATATATATTATATATATATATAATATATATATATATATAAAATTAAACTTTAATTAAAAATTTATTTATAATATTTAATATTAAAATTAATAATAAAAAATTATAAAATATTTAATAACAAATTTATTAAAACTTTTTATATATATAATATATATATTATATGTTATATAATTATTATTGATTTTATTTCTTTTGTAGTATTTCATATTTATATTATACAAAGCCTCTCTGGTAGCTATGCAATGGGAGCACTTCGCTAAGGCAAAGCGAGGGACCAGGTTCGGAATGGTCGGGTTGGAGAATGTGAGCTAATTCTCTCCTTGGGCTTTGGCTCCGTCTTGCTCAGATGTTAATTGAGTCATCCAACGTTGATTGCACTTTGGCGGCTTTGGTGTTTTATATTAGTTATATAATATATAATATATATATATTGTATATAATTATATTTTATATATATATAATATATATTATATATATAATATATTATATATTCATATATAATCTATACTATATATATATAAATATTATATAATATTATATATATATAGTATGGTATATATAGTATATATATATATATTTCAGTTATATATTATTTTATATTAGTATATTAGCTAACTATTAATTTTAAAACTTGTATAAAAAAAACATTATGAGTAATGTTAGTAACGCGGGTATACTAACGGTTGCAGATACCAGTTTTCTCAAACTAGTTAGAATGAATAGTTTACGTAGTGTGAGGTTTTAGAGTGGGGCCTCTTCGAAAATGATTTAAAAGATGATGAGCTCTTTATGTAAAGATTGGGTATGACTAATGTAGGGAAATTTTAAAAAAATTAAAAAAAAATAAAAAATAATACATTTAGAAAAAAGTATGATTAATTAACAATAAAGAAATACGAATATGACGAATAGTAGGGAAATGTCAAGAGGAGGTAGTACGATGTAAATATCTTTTGATTTACAAAATAATTGCAAAAATTAATAAATACTTATGTGAAGTAGTAAAGAAAGTCAATAATGAAAATTTAATAATGTATAATGTAATTTTAATAATAAGCAAGTACTCTTATTGTTTTCGGTCTCGGCTTTCTTAGTTACTGAAGAGGTAGGGGCACCCTATATAGTTCTGTATCATAATAATATTTCAACACGGCCCATACGTTTGATTATTTATTAAGAGATAGTATTCATGGCAAAATGAATAAGACTAAATGGATGAAGATTTGGGAATTTGAATAGTTAGGATTGTTATAATTATTTCGTAGTTATTTGTAATTACTATGTTGATTAACATATTACATGTTTAATTTGTAAATAGGTATCAAATATAATTATCTATATACTACCCCGGTAATATTCTACAAGTTGTTTCTTGAGGAGTCCACATCTTTTTTCCTAAATGGGCTTCACTAGTAATCGCCCAAAGAGAAAAAAAAATTTAAGGGAAAACAATAGAAATGTCTTATCAATAAAGATAATTATTTATTATTAAAATTAAATTCAAGTGATAGCATCAAATTAAATATTATTATAATTTTCTTGTAATTAATTAAATATATTTTTTTTCTTTCTATAATTTTTGGATTAAATTTCTTTTTAAATAATATAATAAACCAAATACTAATACATTGACATATTTAAAATACGCACAAATATTCACGTATGTTTATAGAGAAAGTAATTTGTGTGCTGGCTAAAGCTTACTCATAAAAATTTAATTTAGCTCACCAACAAAATTATTTACCTATAGCTACCTGGACTGGAAATTATTGAGTCATCATGCAGTGCAATTATAATACCGTATTTTTTTTTATAATAATAGATATTCATATGTTTACCATCACGGGCAAGCCCTTATTTCAACGGAGGTGGGTTAAAATCAACAAAATGTCAACTAACGCAAATTATGCAGTTACTGAACGCAATGATACAGACAGGCTTAAAGATGATGGAGATGATTATTCAGCAGGTAAATCACAGAAGATGGGAAGAGAATTTCCCAGAAACAGTTAGGTGGCAGGAAGATATAGGGGTACACCGCAGCGAATCTGCATGTACTCGGGTAGTTTGCTGAATCAACAAAAACTCAATGTGCGCGACAGCACGCAACCTCCTTGTGCTAGCGGCAGGCTAGGTCTTTAAAGGTGCGTGGCTACGCAGGTGAAAGTATTCCTCGAGAACTTGCCCGTACGGTCCTATAGAATAAGAGATACAAAGCACCAGAACATGCGCCGCAAAATAGAGGGTCAGAGTGAACTAGAAAGAACAGAACAGTTTATTATAACGATTTATAAGTCTTTTTTGCCTTTGACTGACCCGTTATCAGCCGGGTGGAAACCTGCCCCCCCAGCAGATAATGAGGAGGCAGCTTATCCAATCCAGTGGCGGATGAGGCCCTTGTACAACTGGATGTAACTGTGAAGAGGAAAAAAAGTTCTCGCTGTCTAAACAGAACCCCAGTTTCTTCTTTGGGCGCCTTAGCAAATGTTGGGGTGCAGTTAGGTATTAGCAATAAAAACTGATTTTTTAAAAGACTTCAATTAAAGTTTTATTTCTGGAAATGATTTAACTCTATAATAGTTGATGTGCTATTAATTGAAGTTTGTGCTCCAAATGTGCAATCCTTTATTTAGAAAGGACTGAAATTTGGTAGTTCAGCAAAGAGTTATAAGAATGACAATTTTTTCAGAGGCGAGATGTGAAGGAGCAGGACACATTTCCTGTGAAAAGGCATTTTCTTAGAAGGGATATTATACCTATTTACTGTAGGTTTATAAGTTTATTGGATTTGCCTGTAAATGGTGGTTGTAGTGTTAGAAAAAAAAGGAATAAATATTTTTGGTAAATACTACAGATTAAGGGCCCATCTCCAACTTTCAGAATTTTTGCACCATCTCCAACTTTCAGAATTTTTTGCAAGATGTATTAAAATGAAGAATTCAGTTGTGAAATATGACATCTCAAGGGCAATGTATTTATTAAGGGGTAGCAACTTTTCAATATGTTTTGCATAAATATATTTCATATGCTAAATTTAAGTTGCAAACCATAAATTGAAAAACTATGACAATAAAAGCAAATGGAGATTGAATTAGGACACAGACCTAATTCAATACCCAGAGAGCCTGACAGGGATGTGGAGTTGGACTTTTGCACCCTTATATATATACGATATAAATATATATATATTATAATATTTATAATAATATATGAATATAATATTTATATATATATTATATATATATATATAGTATAATATATATATATATAGTATATATATAGTATAATCTATTTCGAGAAGGTATTGCTATTATTATATTATATATTTATATATTATATATATATATATATATATATATATATATATATAGTATATTAATAATTGCTACAGATATAGTTAGATAGGTTAAAGCGGCAATGGATGCGGTAAGGCGGCGTGGATGTGTGTGTAATAATATAGTATATAGAGTATAATTATATTATATATATAAGTATATATAGTGGTATATAGTACTTGGTATAAGGTTAGATATATTACGTCCAGGTATACGGTGTTATATAATATATATAGTAGTGATATAGCATTAATAGTTAATATATATAGAGGGCGACAGGGTATGTTGTTGAGTATAATATTTATAGTATATTATATTGTGTTATTACTAAGTATATTATATATATATTGTATAGTATAATAGTAATGATATATATAGTATGTATAGTTGCGATATTTTTAGGGGGATGTAGCCTGGATAGGTATCAGCATATCAGTATCAGGCAATATCGGTTGCCATTGTTTTTTCTGGGTATCAGTATTGGTTATATGGCCGATACTTCTTACTTGTTTGGGTGAAGAATTATCGAAATTTTAGATTCATAATAAAACTCTAGGTTTCAGATATATAAAGGTTCTAAATAAGGAATTAAAGCTAGCTGAAACCCACAGCAGAATGGCATCGTGGTGCCGACGGTGAACCATTTCTAAAATGCATTTTAATAGCATAACCGAGGGAGCTTGCTCGCATACCAAAAAAAAAAGATTCACAGAAGTGGATGCGGCTTATTCAGCAGTTCCTGCAACAGCAACTGATGCAGTGACATGTGTCTTTTCAGCAAATAAATACTGAAGAGAAGAGGATGTTGGATATGTTTGACTTTGATAAGTTCATGGCCGAAATTGCATTGAACTCTCATTCAACTTCAAAGGAATCACACCAAGGAAGCTCATCGTAAAAAAAAACTGGAGAGCGTCATCAAGGAGCAAAAGATAATTCAAATTTGCAATCGTGAACAAGGATGATGAGGCTCTAACGAAACATGAGATGCCTGCCTACAAGAAGAGAAATCCTTTCATGTGGTGACAGGAAAAAGGGCCAAGGTTTTTTCCATTATTATCAGTGCTGCAAGCAAATATTTATCAGCCCCTCCTCATCAGTTCGAGAGAGAACGTATTTTTAGTGTAGGTGGGAATGTAAACTAGAGGTATACCGGAATTCTGGTTTCCTGATAAATTTTATTCGTATTCTGTCCTCTAACCAGAATTACTAATCTACTTCTGTGAAAAAATTTGTTGGAAGGGATTTATTTTACATAACCCATAAGCCTAATCTTTTAAACAAAATAAATAGTAAAAAGCCTTGTGTAGCATTCATACAGTCAGCTCTGTTGCATGACATACACTTCAAAGAAATATCTTATATAAGTTATTGGAATTACCCTTGGGTGCTTTGTTGATTTATGCATGAACATTGTTTGGTGATTGGTTCTATGGCTTGACTGGAAGTTCTTCGATAGTCTTTGAGATCTCACTCCATTTCTAATACTTCTAATGTTTTCCTTGAAGGAGGGGCCGGGCTCATTTTCACAGATACGTCTAGTACTCGGCCTAAAACTAGCTGTTGAGCATGTTTACTTAACTTCCTGTCTTGTAAATGGCATTGCGATTTGTTGTACTAGCATACTGTATTGGTTTTGTTCTTTTGGCATCCAGCGCCACCTGATTGGCGCTTTGTGTTCTCACACATTTTGCCGTGGGATCAAAAACTCGAAGATCATTCTGAAGAATTTCGAGCTGTTTTGGTGGATTGGTTTCTACGCGAGGGGAAAATGTTCCTTAGGCAACGCAGCTCTCTTACATATCTCTATTTCTAATGTTTTAATATAAATTTCTAAACATAAATACAAGTATTTTTTTAAATAAAGTTTTTTACTTAAATACCTCAAAATATAGGATAATAATCATATATGATTGCAATGGAGCACCAGTCCATTGTTTTCCAACATGCTGATATAGTCAGTGAGCAGCATGAAAGAAATAAATGACTTGTTTGAATATTTAGCTGTCCATATATTGTAGTAAATGAATATCTGATCGGCCTTAATAACCTCCAATACTGCTAATCTCAATTTACTTATGAAGTTGGTAACATCTCTACAAAATTTGGGTTGAAGCTGGGCAATAAGTTTATGAATGCCCAGCTCTTCATGATTGTGAGTGGCTAATTACCTCATTGTCACAATAAATTTGACTATCTTTCTGATGAAATGCTTGATTTTGGGGTATTGATAGTGCCAAATCTTTTTTTTTTGGGAGGAAAATTTTTCCTCAAAACTCCATTGTTTCACGGCTTTGGATCTATATCCGGCTATTTTTGGGTGGCCCTTTCTGTTCTAGAAAATACGATGACTTCCCCCTTTTATATCAAATCTTGGGAAGGTCTCGGTTATTATCGGCTGGCGCGATGTTGCCCAAACGCACGTGCAGTGGTGGTGATATTAAATGTTTTTGGTATACTACTTCATTTTATTTTTCTGTGGCAAATTTTACCTCTTATTATAAATTGTAATATCATCATCAATAAAAAAAATCTTTACGATGATAGCATTTTAAAACAATTTGGTGAGGTTTTATTATGATGAACAATCTGCAATCAATTAATGAATTAAAATCTTTTATCAAAATCTGTTTATATATATAATTAGTACATACCGTATATATATGTATATATATATATATATTATATATAATATGAATAGTATATATATATATATATATATATACTATTATATTTATATATATAATATTATATATTATATAGATTATAATTAGTAAAAGTCTGAAGGTGTGTGCCGCACGCTACGAAAATTTAGTTTTCTAGTTTACTTGACCCACTATCTATTTGGCAGCACACGATGTTTGGTGTTTGTCTCTTTTTTTGCTATAAGGTGCCCCGGTAGCAGGCAAGTGCTCAAGGGACTTATTCACTCGCCTACGCACCACCTTTTATGAAATCACTCCCCTTGTAGTCAACTAACGGGGTGCTGTGTTGGCAGCATGAGGTTTTGAAGGTGTTGAATTGGTAACTACCAGAATGTTTGTGCGGTGTTCCTCATCTTTCCCACCCACCTCTGCTCTTGGACATTGCTCTTCATTTTGGTGTATTCCCACGTTCATTTAATACTCTCCTCACTTTCAAAAACTGCGTCTGGTGTCTCATCTGCATTAGATGAATTTTTTGAGGTGTTCAACAGAGCGGCAGTGACAACTAAAAAAAAAATATATATATATATATATTATATAATATATATTATCTATATATATATATATATATATATTATATATATAATATAATATATAATATTATATATATAATATATAATATATATATAAATAATATGATGGGACGATTAATTGTTCATCATCTATATTTTTTCAATCATCATTGTCAATTTTCTGCCAATTATTTTGGCTGATTTATTAAGGAAAATATTAAGAATGTTTTTATAATTTAAACCTCAATAATAGTAATAATTCTGTAACATAAAACCATTAGTTAGCAAAGAAGAAATAATACTCTCTACTATTTCGGAATTTTCTTTGTCATTTGAAACCATTGAAGTTATGACAGGTGCTAACATTGAAGACTTATCGGAAGGAGTTAATATTTAGCTTTTTTCATCATGTTTTCGAGGAGCATACTTTATGCGAGGGTTTTGCTTTACTTTTAAAATCTCAACCAACCATTCCATATAGTGAATCAAATGTTTTTAAACTGTTAAAATCATTGATATGAAAAATATTTGGGGGTAAAATTATTTAGAAAAAATGAATGGCCATTGACATGGTATAAGTTTAATTAAATCTAATTTCAATGATTACATATATTCAGGGCTTTAAATAGTCTCTCCTCTCCACCCTCTTCCATTTGGTAAAGAAGGCTCTGTTTTTTTTTTTGTTTTGTAGAGCGGGACATCTCATCACAACTGAATAGGACATAAGTCACCTGCTGATCAGCCTACCAGAGCAGACAAAATACTCGCACTTCAGGCTATGAATTGGAGACTCGACTAAGTGAATCACTGTGTGGGGGGTTGATGGTGAGGTGCGACATGAAGGCCGCCATTGACCAGTGTGTGTGGATAGTGCAGGAGAAGAGAAGAGCTTGGTGGGATGAGTGGGTAGCGATTTTGTCTCCGTGATCCTCTCCCGAAAGGCTGTTTTGCAGTGGGGAACAAATGTATACTCTCCAAGATGAGATCGAATTACAACAGAAACTGGAAAACAGATTGTTTCTGCTCATAATTTAAGAGTTGTAAATTTAAAGTATTATAAAATTTTTGTATGTTGTCCATCGTTGTCACATTATTAAAAGTTTTAAAACAAATGTATTTAAGAAAAATGAAACTATAAACATTTTGGTACATAACCATATAAAGTAAAAAGATTATAAGGAATATATAGAATTTTTTACAATATTAATATAGAAGAATCATTATTATTAATCAAGGAAATTATATAATAATAATAATTATTATTACCATATAGAAATTAATAAATAAATCAAGGATAAGGAGTGAAGTAGGTCCTACATATGGTAGCACGAGGGGCTTCAGCCTCTGATTTTTATAAAAAATCACAGGATATACTACTAAAAAAATATGAATAAAAATAAAAATGGGGCGGTATCTTTAGGGAAAAAGAAAAAAAGTCTGATTTGAAAGTTATTAACACTCGCATAGCTAGATTAACTGGAAGACACAGAGCTAATTGAAGATTCTTCTGATGAAGAAGAATCTTCCTTAGATGCTGCAACTACTATTAAATTATGCTGATGATATTATAATAAACGACAAAAATTTTTAAGTCTTTCCGGATTAAAAATTTTTTTTTTTAAAAAAAAAAAATTTTTTTTTTTGTTTTTTTTTTTTTTTTTTTTTTTTTTTTTTTTTTTTTTTGTTTTTTTTTTTTTTTTTTTTTTTTTTTTTTTTTTTTTTTTTTTTTTTTTTTTTTTTTAACAGCTTTTCAAAGTTTAAAATTTTCTGATAGGCTTTTTCATATATCATATGATTGTCTTATAATATAGTAAACAATATTTAAATATATATATATATATATATATATATATAATAGTTTATTATAATAATATATATATATAGTATAGAACTTAGTGGCTTGTGTTTGTTTTAGGGTCATCATCCTAGTATCAGCGGTTTATACAGATTTGTTAAGTCAATAAGCATAGGGATTTTCCTCTGTGTATACTCTAACAAAACGCTCTATAAACCATGAATAGAGGGCCTGAATGAGAACGTTAACTGGATGGGAGTCAAAATTGAAAAAGTTATGGTGCTTCATAACTTTGAGGGGGTTGTAACTTGTTTCCTAAAGAGACCGCCGCCATGTTTGTTTGTTTTTTATTTTTCATTATTTTTTTAGAGTATCTCCTGTGATTTTTATAAAAATCGGGGGTGAAGTACCTCTGCGCTACTATTGTCGGAATAACAATGAGTTCAAATTGTTTTTTTTTTTGGTGAACCTCACCAACGAAGGGCATATGCCGTCCCTCCGGGCAGACAAAATACTGCTCTCAGGTATCACGAGCTCAAGGCAAGTGAACCCACCTACACGAGAGCTCGTGATACTTTCCCACACAAGGTCAATTCTGCACACTTTTGGTAGGAAAAATGCAGGGCAGATCATCAGCACATGTTCTATTTTGAGGCTGACATTACAAGTCAAACGCACGGTTCTTGGAGTATTATCATAGAAGTTCAGAGGACGTAAGATCCTTCTTTTGAGCAAAATTTATAATACTGTGTGATGAGTCAAATTATTAGAAAACAATGCCGACCGCTCAAATGAAGAAAAATCTGATTTTTTTTTATGTTATTATTAAATTGTTATTATTAATTATTATATTATTATTATTATTAT
>JABUQX010012953.1:37500-40000 GCA_015478945.1 Trachelipus rathkii | reverse complement strand
GCTCCAGATGGGCGTCTTGAAAGTTAGAGGTAGCAGGAAAATTAATCAAAATGAGGACTAGACATTAGGAATTGTGTGGTGAAAAAGGATTAAATGGAAATTCGTAAATCACAGGATGGTTTAGTCATGTGTGGAAGGATGGATGATAGTCAGTTAGTTAAGCAGATATATGTGGTGGTATGATAGGAATCAATATTGGCTGGAAGATCAGAAAAGTAGTTAGGTCAGTAAAGATACACAGAGGTTGAATGTGAATTTAACAGAGGCAAGAAAGAAATATTATAATAAAAGTGAGTAGCAGGAGTTTTGTGACAGGAGTATGGTTTGTGTAATACCTGGGCAGGGGTGAGCCCTCCATTGTAAATACCACAATATGAGGACTGTTAAGGTCGTGAAGCTCTAAGTGTGTTTTCTGACTACAGCAGAGTTCTCACTAAAGGTATAAAAGGAGAGTAAGACTGGGCTCTCTTTTCGGCTTGCGTCAAATTCTTCTACTACTTTTCTGTTTCCGGTGCAAGCGACGCACCTTACCTCACCTCAGTCTTAGGGATGAGAGAGAGTGGGATTATATATATATATATATATATATATATATATATATATATATATATATATATATATATATATATATATATATAGATATATATATATTTTTTATATATATATACATAAATATATATATATATATATATATATATATATATATATTTATATATATATATATATATATATATATATATATATATATATATATATATATATATATATACATATATATATATATATATATATATATATATATATATATATATATATAATATATATATATATATATATATATATATATATATATATATATATATATATATATATCTATATATATATATATATATATATATATATATATATATATATATATATATATATATATATATATATATATATATATATATATATATATATATATATACATATATATATATATATATATATATATATATATATATATATATATATATATATATATAGATATATATATATGTATATATATATATATATATATATATATATATGTATATATATATATATATATGTATATAATATATATATATATATATATATATATATATATGTATATATAATATATATATATATGTAATATATAATATATATATACTTTTAAATATATAATAATAATATATGTAACATATGTATATATATATGTAATATATATATATATATATATATAATATATATATATTATATATATATATATGTATGTATATATATATATATATATATATATATATAATAATAATAATAATAATATATATATGTAATATGTATATGTATATATATATGCATACTAATAATATATAATAAATAATATATATGTATATAATATATATATAATATATAATAATATATATGTATATATGTATATAATATATATATATATAATAATAATATATATATAATATATGTATATATATATATATATATTATATATATATATATATATATATATATGGAGACATATAAATTTTCTTTCCTAAATAATTGCTAAACCTAGCTTAACTTGTTCTCATTCAATAATAGCAGTGACGCTGTTTTCAAAAAAATTGCTTCAAAATCAAAACACATAATTCTTGCATTTCATTTCACAATCACACAAAATCATCTTTTCGAGACCCTAAAAACCTTTCTTTGTGAGAAAATGCAACAATTTTTCTGGTTCCTCTACTTCACACTCTTTCTGACATTTTGCATTTAAAATGTCACATCAACTTCATTCTTCACTCTCTCAATCTTCATCTGTCTCTACAATAGTATTTGCTGCCGTAACATTGTTAACTGAATGATTTGCTCAAACATACCTTGTTCTACTGTAGACGAATCCAGAGTTATTCCTCCTTTCCCCCCCTCCCGCTCATTAAGATGTTCTCTCTCTCTCTCTCTCTCTCTCTCTCTCTCTCTCTCTCTCTCTCTCTCTCTACCCTCTATCTCTCTTTTTCTCTTTAACTTCACCTTATCATGAAATTTAATGGGTTCTAAAGTGTCATCCACCTGCAGATCATCAAAACCTTCTAGACAGCTGTTTCTCTCTTCTTGCAGGTTCCATCTTTGCCTATCAACTACAACTTGCCTCCTTCATCATGTGTGTGAAAGGGGAGGGTGACCTGTTAACCATCATTATTATCAATCATTTAACCTCTGTTTTCTAAACTTACTTTTGAATCTATCATAGCAGGAAGATTTAGAAACATCATAAATCTTCTAATCTTATCTTTGATTGCTAGCATGGCATCTATAAGGAACGCACATTTGGTGATCTTCTTCAACTTATCTCTGACTCTTGGTCTTCTGCTTATCCGAATTACGGTGAATCTCTTGCCATTGCGCTAGACATATCGAAAGTCTTCGATAGAGTCTGGTACAAAGCTTTAATTTCTAAACTTTCTCTCTCTCTCTCTCTCTCTCTCTCTCTCTCTCTCTCTCT
>JABUQX010012953.1:0-10000 GCA_015478945.1 Trachelipus rathkii | reverse complement strand
CCACTAACCTTTCTGACGTTCATAGATCTCAGGATCCCACTCTCTCGATCGTGTGTAATCACATTCGGAGCCATGGGACACCTGTGAGGAGAAGGAATAGGACTATAGGAGGAGGATTGTTAAAATCTTCCAGGGTGGAATTAGATGAAAAAAGGAGGCCGAAGAGATTAACCTTTTCAGAAAGAGTATTAGCTACAAATCTGTCAGAGCAAATACGAGGAGGAAAGACAGATTTACTGAAGTTATTAGAGATGTTTTTGGCAAGGGACCAGAAATTTTTATCAGTAGATCAGGGAAGTCATCTCACTTTCTTTTGGTTAAAGCACACTTAGCCTGACAAATATAATAATATTCCTGCAACGATTCTGATCTGAACAAAAATTAGCTAGAGTGATTGGAGATGGAGAGTTTTTTCATCTCCGATCGACATTGTTTCGATCCTGAAGAGCACGAGGACAGGTGCCATCGAGCCACGGATTTTGAGGATAAGAAGATGGAATGAACCTTGGAGATCACTGTCCCTACTTTTTCAGCAGTCACTGAAGCGTCCTCCGCGTCATAACAAGATTCATACCAATGTAGAAGCGACGCAATGCCCTCCAATTAGCCCGATTAAAGTTCCAGAAAGTAGGTTTAAGGCATGGTGGAGTTGCTGGAGAGAAAGTGTTATAATTAAGAGCTACAAAATTGTTTTCAGAGTTACCAGTAGGAGGAAAAATTGTGTATTTGTAAGTAGAAGGAGAAGAGGTGAAGCATAGGTTAAGAGTGTTTATGAATCGGTTAGGATTGTCTGGTATGTATGTAGTAGGTTCCTTGATAAACTGTTTCAGATCGTTATGAAAACTGATTTTTTTTGGCCTCCTTCCTACCTGTATCAGTATGAGAGGGGTCCAACCATTCATTGTGGTGTACGTTGAAGTACCCTAAGTAGAGGACCTCGAGATTTGAATGAGAAGAGTATCATGTGTGGAAGAGTAAGGTTAAGTTGTGGTTTAAAATTTTGTTCTATTAGAAGAAGCAGTAGCAGAAACACAAGATAATAGTAGTAGTAGTAGTAGTAGTAGTAGTAGTAGTAGTAGTAGTAGTAGTAGTAGTAGTAGTAGTAGTTGTAGTAGTAGTAGTTGTAGTAGTAGTAGTAAATATCTTCAGCTATAGAACATCGAAGCTAGGAGACTCAAGGTTTTCGAGACGTGTTGCTATTATTATTATTATTATTAGTAGTAGTAGGGCAGGCATATTGGAGCACGAAAGTGACCGCGACCTTTTTGGGCCTTGACCTTTTTGGGCCCTGACCTTTTTGGCCTTACCTTTTTGGCGCCCTTTCGAAGAAAGGGCGCGCCAAACGCGGTTGCGTAAGCAACCGTTGTACGTGTCCCCCCTTATTGGCCCCCCTTTACGGACTTAGCCCCATTTTTTGAGAACCCAAATTTTTTGAGAACCCAAATTTTTTGAGAACCCTAATTTTTTGAGAACCCTAATTTTTTGAGAACCCTAATTTTTTGAGAACCCTATTTTTTGAGAACCCTATTTTTTGAGAACCCTATTTTTTGAGAGCCCTAATTTTTTTGAGAACCCTAATTTTTTGAGAACCCTAATTTTTTCGACCAACCCTTTGGTCTTCCATGGGGTCAATTTTGGCCCACCCTAATTTTTGCCACCCTTTAGGGGCTTAGCCCTATTTTTGATGTTTTGACCTTGATATTTCGGTCACATCTACACACGCGCACACACACACACACACACACACACACACACAACCTAGCCTACACCTAGCCTACACCCAGGCTCCATATAAGCCTACACCAGCCCTCCACATAGCCTACACCCAGCCTACACCTATCCTTCACCTAGCCTACACCCGCACCTAGCCTCCACCCATCCTTCACCTAGCCTACACCTACACCTAGATTCCACTCAGCCTTCACCTAGCCTACACCTACACCTAGCCTCCACCAGCCTTCTCTAGCCTACACCTGCATCTACACCTCGCTTCCACCCAGCCTTCACCTAGACCTTACTGCCTACACCTCACCTAGACTCCGCCCAGCCTTCACCTAGCGTACACCTAACCTAGCCTAAAGGCCCCCCAATAACTTTGATGCCCCAATTTTTATGGCTCAACTTTGATGACGTCATCTCTGTTAGGATCGAATATTGATGATTCCAACATTTGATGACTCAGATTTAATTGATGGTTCAAACTTATTGATGGTTCCCAATCACCGTAAGAAGTATCTAGGGATGTTCTATTATATTCTATGAGTATTCTATGAGTGCCAATGAGTGCCAGATGAGTGCCAAGCGAGTGCCAATGAGTGCCAAGGTAGTGCCATAGTGCAAAGTGAGTGCCACATAGTGCCAACTGAGTGCCACTTTTTTCAAGCCTTTTCTAACCTCCCCTGAGCTTAGAATAGCCCTAATATGGGTGTCTACCCCTGGGTTATAAGGTATGAGGAATCGATTGGTGTATATTACAAGTTCCTAGGATGCTTCCTACTATGAGTTAGTCTTTTTCTAACCAATTATAGTCCTAATATATATATTATATATATATTATATATATATATATATATATATATATATATATATATATATATTATATATATATAATATATATATATATTACTTGCACACGCACCTACACACATACACACGACTTATACACACATTCACTATGACAATTATACACACTTACACTTACTAAGCACTTAACACTCTCCATAGACACTTTACATAAACCATAGACAGTTTACATTAAACCATATACACTTTACAGACCTATTATTTAACCAGAGTACACTTTACCACTTACACTCACACACTCGATTTTTGATGCCTCAACTTGACTGCCTCAACTTTGATGCTCACATGATGCCTTCAGCATTAAATGCCTCAACTTGATGCCTCATCTTTGAAGTTTCGTCTTTGATGACCATCTTTTGATGCCGTTCATTTTGATACCATCTATAATGATGATTCATCATGATACATTTCTAACCTTTTCTAGACTGTGCTACCCCACATCATAAACAGAGCTAATATAAGGTCTTCCCCTAGTTCAATAAGCGTACCATCAGGGCGCCTCATGCGCCCTCGCGCGAAGCTGACAACCCCCACCCGCAGGTGCGACCGCCGCTTCCTCGCCCGCCGCGTGCCCCGCGAGCGCAATATTTCCCGCGTTCCCGCCCGCCGCGTGCCCGCCCGCAGGCGCAATATTCCTCGGAATTGAAAAAATATATACTATGAGTCATTCATTTTTTATTTCATACTAACATTTCAAAAGAATTTCTCTTTCAATACACTATGAGTCATTCATTTTTAGTTCATACTTAAACATTTTTAATTAAAACATTTTCCGCGAACCTAAAACTGTATTCATTCAGACATTCTTTTATATTTACTAATATTTTAATTTTATAAATTTTTAAAAATCTGTATGTAAGAAGAAAAAGCCAAAGTGCGTGATATAAAATCATTTTATTTTACTACAATTGTGCGAAACTTTATTAAAAACATATACGTTATAACCTTAAGCAGTAAATCAGTAAATCAATTAAGGTGTTATTACCTAACACCTAAGGGATTAGTATATGCTTTTGTTTTACTGTTTTAACTGCTTTAACTCTGTTTACTGCTTAACTCATGATTTTACTGCTTTAACTTCACTGTTTACTGCTTAACTATCCTGCTTTACTGCTTAACTCTCTGCTTTACTGCTTCAACTCTCGGCTTAACTGCTTTTAAGTCATATATTTATTACATTACATACCTAAAGCAGTAAATCAGTAAGTCAATAGAGGTGTTACCTAACACCTAAGGGGTTAGTATGCTTTTGTTTTACTGTTTTAAACTCATGTTTACGCTTAACTCACATATTTATTAACATTACATACCTTTAAAGCAGTAATCAGTAATCAATAGAGGTGTTAATAGAACAAGGTTCAGTGCTTTTGTTTTACTGTGTTACTGCTTTAACTCATGTTTTACTGCTTTAGCCCTCATGTTTTACTGCTTTAAACTCAGTAGTTTTACTGCTTTAACTCTCTGTTTTTTACGGCTTTAACTCATATGTTTTTACTGCTTTAATCTTATATTTATTAACATTATGTTTCTTTTATATTTTTTATTTTGTTTTTAATACTTTTTATTTTTATTCTTTATTTTTTTTTTCTTTTATTTTTGTATTTATTTCATTATTTTACTTTTATTATTTATATTATTATTTAATTTTTATTATTAGTTATACTTAGCTATTTAATTCATGCCTATTGTTATTATCATTTAACACACACACACACACACACACACACACACACACAACACACAGCACAAACACACACACACTTTACACTTTACACATATTTCACTATGACACTTTACACATATTAAAAAGTTCCCGCTCAGATATCATAGTATATTTACATTTACATTTACACTTATACACACGCAGACACACTTACACTTACACACACATTCACTATGACACTTACAAATTTACCATAGACACTTACATTTACAACATACACACACACCACACACACACTCACACAGATTTTACTACACCCCCACACAGATTTACTTACACACGCAGATTTACTTACCCTCACACAGATTTTACTTACATCACACACAGATTTACTTACACTCACACAGATTACTTACCACACACAGATATACTTACACACACTATTACTTTACACAACAGATTACTTACAACACACAGATTACTCACTCACACACCAATTTTACTTACCTCACACAGCACACACACCCACACACACGCACACTCACTTACACATATAAGTATATTTATTGAACATTTTTTATGTTTTAATTAAATACGTACATTTAAATTACTCATTCAAATATAGCTAAAATTATTTCAAAGTTTCTTAAAAACTTCTATAATAAATCAATCATTATCTTTGAACAAAGAATTTATTATTAACTGTTAATACTTTTTGTTTATAAATTTTATAACTATCAAGTTTTAAAATAATTTTTACTAAATTTATGAAATTTTATTAAAAACATATATTTTACGTACCTTAAAGCAAAAAATCAGAATCAGTAGGTCAGCCCCTAGCACCCCCTCTACACCAAGCTATGCCACGTTTTGTTCTAATTGACTTTCTGCTTTACATCATCTTTAGCCATATAATAAGTATAAAATAACAAAATAAGTTCTTCTCTGCTACCATAACATGTATTTTATTAAAATCAGTCTAAGTTTTATTTGAAAAATAACAATTATTCACTTACATTTTATTTATTCGCTCGATGTGTAACTAAAATATATTCAGAAGTTTTAAATAATCATGGTTATCTTTATATTATCTATGTACATTTGGAACAAATCCAACACGAGGAAAACACAACAACCCGCGACTCTACAGATACGAAACTGACCTCTCTCTGTAAAAATGTGTTGAAATAACTACTTTTGGCCCAAATTTAGGATAAGCCTTTTGTACCCCTGGGCGATTTAGGCCTATTACCAGGTCAAAATATATTTCAAAACTGACCTTCTTCTGTAAAATGTGGTGCAATAAATACGTTAGGCCTAAATTTTAGGCCTAAATTTAAGCCTTTTTGTATCACAGCGGATTTAAGCCTAATACCAGGTCAAAACGTAATTCCAGTATAGACAAGAATCGAGAATCAATTTTATAAATATATTATAAATATATTTCAAACTGAAACATGATGGATCGGTAAGATCCTTTAAGCAGGTAAGAAGAAAATGTTTACCTTTCTTGTGAGTGGACGGAGTAAATCCTTATCTCTATAAGACCTCGTATGTGATTGGTCGAGAAATTATTTTATCGCTTTTTTCGTTTATTTCATGAAAAAAACATTTTTTCATATCTGAGCCCTACCTCTGAATTGGCATGAAAATTATATTTGAGCAGTCGGATGTTTTAGACCCAAACTCATTTAAAATCATACTCGTTTGCTCTTAAGCTGTGCACAAGTTCTCGATTTGTAATAAAAAGTATTCTATGTTTCACTAAGTGTTATATCATGATTTCACGCTTAACATGGTATACCTCAATACAAGACATTGTCCAGTGGGAAATCAAGATCCCGGATGTGGGGTTGCATTCTTATATAAAAGAAAAACCCGATGGATTTGAATTTTTTCAAGTGTGCTACCCAGTCACCATGTTATAGTACCAAGCGTATTTTCATGAGTCCAGATGAATTACTTTGTATATGTAATCACACTGAAGAGTGGCTAACAGAATACTTTAAACCAAGCTCAGCCTTTAAACCGGACCGAAACAGTTATTAGCCTGTGTGAAGAAACCAGCGAATAAGCAACTTACTCTAGCATTTTATAAAACATCAAAAACAGAATCAGTTTTGGAAGTTAGATTATGCGAGAAGAATAATGAAACACCGTATTTGAACCTACGATCATATGGTTCTACATTTCAGGGCCTGACGCAGCTGAAAATATTATGTAGAGGTTCGTAGGCTAGTGTTAACGCAGATGAAGAAGACATATGTGTTATCTATTAGTAACCGTAATTCATATACATTTAAACCAAGAATACTACGCATTTAAGAAATCCCTGATCGATGAACCTACGGTTATCATCGATCGCTTCCTAAGTTTTATAGACGTACAGAAATTCATTTATACTACTTAGGAAGTACAATGGGCAGGGAAGTATTTATGCAGGTTGGATTCAGAATGTAATTATACTTATGATATCTGACGGGAACTTTTTATATATTGTGTTAAACTGAAGGTTTAAAATGAGATAACGACAACTATATCATCGATAATTGATATAATGATTGCGCATATTTGCAAAGAATTTAGAGAGTTTTAATATAAAATAGTCGTAAACATGATGTGTAAAATGTATGTGGAAGTGTTATATATAATAATATTTCTGTATTATATTTAATGGAACCTTATATTAATATATAATATTAATATATATATATGATATATATATAATATATATATATAAAAACATTGTAAATATATTTAACACTCTTGTTATATATACTATAATATATAATATATATATATAATATTATATATATATATATATATATATATAAATATTATATATATATATACTATATATATATTAAGATAATATATATATATATATATAATATATATATATATATATATATATATGTATGTATTGTATATATATATATATATATATATATATATATATATATATATAATATATATATATAGTATACTATATTATATAATATAATTATAATTATATATATATATATATATATTAATATATATTGATATAAATCATGTAAGTTAATGATTTATTAAGATTTTAATTATATAGTAAATTTTTATATCCTTATTTTACTCTTAAATAAATATTACATGTATGTTAAGAGTTTAAATAAACGAAACAGTTAGGGCTCAGGATATGAAAAAACATGTTATTTTTCATACCTTAAAACCAAAAAGCGATAAAATAATTCTCGACCAATCACATACGAGGTCAGATAGAGATAAGGAATACTCCGTCCACTCACAAGAAAGGGAAACATTTCCTTCTTACCTGCTCAAAGGATCTTACCATCCAGCATGGTTCAGTTTGAAATATATTTATAAAAATAATAACATTGATTCTCGGTTCTTGTCTATACTGGAATTACCTTTTACCTGGTCATTAGGCTTAAATCCGCCTTGATACAAAAAGGCTTATCCTAAATTTAGGGCTAAATTTAGGCCTAACGTAGTTATTGCACCACATTTTACAGAAGAAGGTCAGTTTGAAATATATTTTGACCTGGTAATAGGCCTAAATCGCCCCGGGGTACAAAAGGCTATCCTAAATTTAGGCTAAAGTAGATTATTTCAACACATTTTACAGAGAGAGTTCAGTTTCGATCTGTAAGGAGTGCGGTTGTTGTGTTTTCTCGTGTTGGATTGTCAATGTACATAGAAAATAATAAAGAATGTCTATTATTAAAAAACTTTTGAAAATATTTTTAGTTAACATCAGAGCGAATAATATAAATGTATGAATAATTGTTATTTTTAAAGAAAAACTTAGAATGATTTTAATTAAAAACATGTTATGTAGCAGAAAGAACTTATTTTGTTATTTTATTCTTATTACATGGCTAAAAGATGATGTAAAGCAGTAAAGTCAATTAGAACAAAAACGGGCATAGCTTGAGTTTTGTAGAGGGTGCTAGGGCTGACCTTACTGATTTTACTGATTTATTGTTTTAAGGTACGTAAAAATATATGTTTTTTAAAAAAATTGCATAAAATTTTAGTAAAAAAATTATTTTAAAACTTGTTAGTTATAAAATTTATAAACAACAAAAAGTAATAACAGTTAATAATAAATTCTTTGTTCAAAGATAGTGATTGATGTATTATAGAAGTTTTAAGAACTTGAAATAATTTTAGTTATAATTGAATGAGTAATATAAAAGTACGTATGTAATTAAACATTAAAAATGCTTCAAGTAAATATACGTTTATATGTGTAAAGTGAGTATTTGCGTTGTGTGTGGGTGTGGTGTGTGAGTGTAAGTAAATCTGTGTGTGAGTGTAAGTAAATCTGTTGGTGTGTAAGTAAATCTGTGTGTAAGTAAATCTGTGTGTGTAAGTAAATCTGTGTGTGAGTGTAAGTAAATCTGTGTGAGTGTAATAAATCTGTGTGTGAGTGTAATAAATCTGTGGTGAGTGTAAGTAAGATCTGCGTGATGTAAGTAAAATCTGTGGCTGTGAGTGTAAGTAATCTGTGTGAGTGTGTGTGTGTGTGTGTAAGTGATAAATGTAAGTGTCTATGGTAAATGTAAGTGTGTCATAGTGAATGTGTGTGTAAGTGTAAATGTGTGTGTGTGTGTATTACAAGTGTAAATGTAAATGTAAATATACTATGATATCTGAGCGGGAACTTTTTACATATGTGTATAAGTGTCATAGTGAATGTGTGTATAAGTGTAAGTGTGTGTGTGTGTGTGTGTGTGTGTGTGTGTGTGTGTTAAATGATGATATAACAATAGCGATGAAGTAAATACACTAAGTATAATATAATAAAAATAAAATAATAATAATAAATAAATAAAGTAAAATATAAAAATAAAATAAAAATAAAAAGAAATAAAAATAAAATAAATAGAATAAAAATAAAAAGTATTAAAACAAAATAAAAAATATAAAAGAAAACATAATGTTAATAAATATACGAGATAAAACAGTAAAACATATGAGTTAAAGCAGTAAAGCAGAGAGTTAAAGCAGTAAAACACATGAGTTAAAGCAGTAAAACATGAGCTAAAGCAGTAAAACATGAGTTAAAGCAGTAAAACAGAAAACAAAAGCATACTAACCCGCCTGTTGCTCACAGCAACAAACAAACTGTATCTGTACGAATTTACTGATTTATGCTTTAAGGTATGTTAGATGGTTAAGTAAATATTGAGTTAAAGCAGTAATACATGAGTTAAAACAGTAAAACAAAAGCATACTAACCCCTTAGGTGTTAGGTAACACCTCTATTGATTTACTGATTTACTGCTTTAAGGTATGTAATGTTAATAAATATGTGAGTTAAAGCAGTAAAGCAGAGAGTTAAAGCAGTAAAGCAGAGAGTTAAAGCAGTAAAGCAGATAGTTAAAGCAGTAAACAGTGAGTTAAAAGCAGTAAAACATATTAAAAGCAGTAAAACATGAGTTAAAGCAGTAAAACAGTAAAAAAAAGCATACTAATCCTTAGTGTTAGGTAATAACACGCATCACCTCGTATTTGATTTACTGTTTACTGCTTCTAAGGTATGTAAAGTAATGTTTTTAATAAAAGTGTCGTACAATTGTAGTAAAGAATAAATTGATTTATATATCAGGCACTTTGGCTTTTTCTTCTTACATACAATTTAAAATATATATTAGAAATAATGATATAAATATATATATTTCATTTATTAATAAAAATATAAAAGATGTCTTAATACTTATAGTTTTATAAGCTCTTTTTTCTCTC
>JABUQX010012952.1:17500-31649 GCA_015478945.1 Trachelipus rathkii | reverse complement strand
ATATTCCAGTAAGGAGATTTCAAGGTCCAATTGCCCAAGAAATTGAGAAGGAATGTGCTGACCTCTTGGAAGGAAATATAATACGCCCTAGCAAGTCTCCATATTCAGCTCCAGTAGTCCCTGTGAGAAAACCTGATGGGTCATTACGACTTTGTATAGACTACAGGAAGTTGAATTGTGTGACCAAAAGGGATTCATTTCCTCTACCTAACCTTATAGACATGATCTATAACATGCATGGGACTGCGTATTTTACAACTATAGATCTTATAAAATGGTATTATCAGGTCACCATGAAACCTGATAGTGTCGAAAAAGCAGCCTTCTCAACATCTTTTGGGCAGTAAGAATATTTGAAGATGCCCTTCAGTGTCAAAAATGGCCCTGCCACTTTCCAGAGAGGCATGATGATAGCTTTGGCAAGCTTACCTTGGAAACAAGTCATGATGTATTTGGATGACATCATCGTCCTGACCAGATCTTTTAACCAACACCTTGCAATCCTAGATCAAGTACTTTCAGCCTTAGAAACCAATGGGTATAAGTTGAAACCAAAAAAAACACGGTTATGCAGAAAAGAAGTAGAATTCTTGGGGCATAATATATCTGAAAGAGGAATCTTACCCCTGGACAAGAACCTAAGGAAAGCCTTGGAATTTCCTGCTCCCACAATAGTGAAGCAACTGCAACAGTTCCTAGGTATGGTTAATTTTAACTGTCATCAAATCCTGAACTGATCACAGATTGCTAAAAACCCTTATCAGCTCAGAAAGGAAGAAAAAATATTACCTGGACTCCTGAATGTCAAACCGCATTTGAGAAACTGAAACAACCATTTGTGAATCCAACACTTATTGATTTCCCAGATTATAACCCAGAAGCATCCCCATTGGAACTTCACATAGATGCCTCGAATATGGGTGCTGGGGCGTGCCTTTCAAAGAAGCAAAATGATGAGCATCAACTCATAGCTTATATATCTACCACCTTTAGCGGGCCACAGAAGAACTAAAGTGTAATAGATAAGGAGCTTACTGCTTTACGGTGGGCAGCCAAATCCTTAAAAGCTTTCCTAAGGGGAGTAAAATTTGTAATATATACTAACCACCAACCCCTCATCTACTTACAAAACATGAGCATGGTAAATGGAAGAGTTGCACGTATATGGGAAGAATTCAGCGAATTTAACTTTGAAATCTGACACATCGTGGGTAAAAATAATATAGTAGCTGATGCATTGTCTAGGTCTCCTATTCCTCACATTTTGCAAAATAACTCTTCCAATGATATTCCAAACTCTGTTGAATTCATCCCAGTGGGATTTGAACTGGTTGAAGTACCTGGTGGAGGAGATGCTCTTTTTAGATGTTTTTCACTGTTTCTGTATGGGTCGATGGATAGTCACCTTGAATTACGTTCAATGGTGGTCAGTGAAATGTTAAAAAATTATAGATATAATCTCAAGGAAAGAAATATTCGAAAGAAGGTCAGATCCATGAATAATAGTGGACAGATCCCTATTTCTGAAATGATTAAGGCTTTTTTGCAACATCTTTCATACAAAAGTTACCATTTATAATAATGATGATAAACCAATAATTTACGGATCCCAATACCCAGATAATGTGTGTACATTAAAATGTCTCTGAGGAATACACTATAATTATTTAAAACAGCTTTCTGTGATTAGACCCAATATGAATGAGATCATTATTAATATCAATGCTGTTGTCCCAATATATGAAGACATTGATGTTGCCCATCATAATATCAATGAAACAGATGTCATTGACAATCAAACTACTAACCAATTGCTGGTATCATTAATTAAGAATGTTCGAGACAGCATACCTGTTTCTCAATGGCGTAATAATTTGCAACTGTTCAAATCTCATCGGACAAACTTATTTTTTGAGAATGGGGTTCTGTACTATCAACATGAACATGGGAAGAGATTGTATGTAATATCATTTGACTTAATGATTGCAGTAATATTAAAATTACGTTGGAACTGTGCTCATATTGGTCGAAATAAATTGCTGGAGTTAATATACAAATATTTTTGGCACCCAAGGGTGAATCAAGTAGTGTCAGATATAGTGAAATGTTGTTCCACTTGTCAAAAGCTAAAAACACTCCAGTAATATAGTGCCTCCTACCTTGAAAATTGTAGCAGTTGCCCTTTTGACTTGGTTGCAATGGATTTGCTTCAGTTTCCAGTAACTAAATCGGGTAACCAATATGTTGTTGTTCTTATAGACCATTTCACTAAATGGGTCAGTGTAGTACCAATTAGAAATAAACAGAGTTCTACAGTAGCTTCAGTACTAAGATATCAAATTTTACCATTCTTGCCAAAGATTCCAACAAGAATGTTAACCGATAATGGTATGGAGTTTGTTGCAGACAGATTTCAAAAAGTTTTATCAGAATTTAATATTAAACACATCCGAACTTCACCATTACATCCCTCCAGTAACGGGATTTGTGAACGGTTCAACAGTAGTCTTATTCAATTGTTGAAATTCTCTGAAAAATCATCCACTTGGGATGAAGAACTAACAGTATCAGTGGTCACATATAACCACACCATGCATAGTTCACTGAAGGCATCTCCATCAGATAATATTTTAAAAATCGCCCATTCTGAAACCACACACCTTTATCCTCAATATTGGAGTGAACTAACTTTTCTCCATATCGGAAGGGACAAAAGGTAGCTAAGAAAGCTATTTTCAAGGGTCATCAAGTAGATAACAAGTTTAAGGTACATTGGGAAGGACCATTTGTTATAACTCAAGTGAATGATAATAAAGTGACATAGGCTATAAGGTTCAAAGAATAGTAAATCCAAGTGGACGAGAAGAAAGAGTTCATTATTCACATTTACGAAAGTGGATAGACATCCCGGGATATCTGAAAAAGAATCGCTTATTTAAGGACTTTGCTTTTTGAGCAGATGATTCTGAGGATGTAAATTCTGAAATAGATATGGATCCGATGGTGATGACTCAAATGAAAATAAGATATAACTCAAGAAGAAATAAACTTTAATAGATCTAGCTTTAATCCAGAAGAGAATGGGTATCAAGGGAGAATGATTCTTTGTTTGATGATGAGGAAGAGGAATTTGAAGGGTTCTTAGATGCAAATCCTCTTTCACCTGTACACCTCAAAAAATTATCTCAATTAATACATCAATTTAAAGACTTACAAAAAGTTGAGGGGAAAAAATAAAAATTTCACACGCCATTATTACGCAGATGTGCTCGCTAGGGGTTCAAATATTAATGGGGAGGTAACTAAAGTTTCTTATACTTTATCTTCCTCTCCTATTTCTTCTATTATCTCTCCTATCATTTCACCTATACAATATTTAAAAACACCTTCACAAACTTTTTCACCTATTACTAACATTTCTAAATCCCCCGTAGATATCTGTACTAACACCTTTTCTGAAAAATTTAATGGATCCATCAGTTCAGTGATTCATCCAAATGTAACAATTGAGGATGGTCCTCCAACTTGCCAAAATGATCAGGTGGACTCATTTCTTGGATTTGAGAACCCAGAAAGTGGATGGACGTCTCCAGAAGGCTCAGGATATACATTCCTGAAACAAATGTTTCAAGACAATCCAAAAACAAAAGCCTTTGACATGGAATGGGATAATGCATCTTTGTATGTGATTCTTCCGGAACAAAATGAAACAGAATTCCCAGTTTTGTTGAAGGTGAGTTTTTGAATTTAACAAATATTCATGAAAATAGTTGTGAATTATCAAATGGGAGTATTGAGGCTCATAATCCACTACGTAAAATTTTAGCAGACAATTACAAAGTAGACTAATGTAGTATCGTTCATACGGACTAATCATGATGCTATCTCCATCTTTATTCTATTGAAGGAGAATTTTATTCTTACATGGAGAGCTAGATCATCAGTTGAGAGACATGGTAGAGAAGGATTTGCCAGGAAGGTGTCTCCTGAATTGAATTGTTGGGAGACCCAGCTATAAGATGTTCACCAGTCCAGGGTTTTGTCTTGGATTTCCCGCTATATAGTAGAATAAAACCTATAGAGTATAAAACACTTTCAAACTAATTTCCTTTTCTACTACTAATACCACTATTACCCATACAACTAGCCTAATAATAATTTGCATAATTTACATGTTATACAATAATGGAAATTTGATAGTTGAAGGTTAAAGATTACTTGAAATATCAGGCTTCTGCGTCCACACTCGAAGAGCGGAGAGTAAGGTTTACGTTAAAAATTAAGAAGCAATTTGGGGGTGGAGAGAGTAAGATTTTCTATGTTTTGAGCCACCAGCCCACTCAAAGTCAAGTAATACCATTTAAGCATTTATGTAATCAGATTTTTTTTGGCCAATTGGTTGGAGAGGAGAGTTGGACCGCTTAAGAGTTGTGTGGGAAGGGAGAACACATACTCTGTGCTATGCTGACCCAGCTTTTCCCCCTATTTCGCAGAGCAATTGTTAAAAAGGAATTCCGCTTATGGGTGAAGTAAGAAAGATAAGAACTATGACCATTAAAACCCTAGAATAGTCCAATCATTTTGCATCCTTTTATTTAAGCCTTGTTCTCGCCCCCAACAAACTGTAAATATTTACGAAGGTACTATGGGACCACATGCGCGAGGATCTGCACACTATCGGAACTCCTAAATGAAGTGAATTTGCATGTTATTTCGTGGTTTTATGATATAGGAAGATATTAAAAACGCGTAACAGAACTGGTGAAAACGATGGATAGAATGTGTGGGAGATAAGCCTGTTAAAAAGAAAGGAGGGGGTCTTTCGAGAATTTGATGATGGGCGGACAGGACTGAATTTTAATTTTTTAGTATATATAGGTATTACAGGATCACATGAACAGATAGTTCTCGTATTAAGTATATATAATTATTAGATTTATTAGTTAAATGAAAAAAAATACTAATCACTTATATATTATATATAATAATAAAACCATTTTTATTTAGAAAAATTTATTTAAATTAGCAATCTCATTATCTTAAATCAAGAACTATGAAGCGACATCTTCAGATTCTACACCTTCCAATTTGCTTATATTTTCAATCAATTGTATCTGTTTAAGAAATGCTTTAAACTAACATTTTTAGTTAATTAAGATAATATAAGATATCTAAATATGTTTAATATTTTTTGTTTTGGAGTAATAATTTTTTTTCAATGGAATTTTTTGCTCTACCAACTAAGGTTTCCTACATTCAAGCTTTTATTCAGATAATTGCTCCAAACAAATAAGGCAGTTGTAAAAATTATCAAGGTAAGCACTGATAATGTTAAAATTAACAAAATATGGCTAGTGTAAGAAAAATATGTCTAAAACTAAACCGGGGTAAAATGATAAGCCATTCTGGGGAAAATGATAAATGTTTTTACCTTATAATGTATAATAATTTTTGGTGAATAAAAGTGAAAATCATCTGATGAACAAATCACATGTAACGTTTAACTAATAAAAATTATACTAGTAAGACCATAATGTTTATTTTTATTTCAAATGCCTAGGAATAACAAAAGATAAAAGAATTAAAAAAAAAAAAAAGTCCCAGACAGGGGAAGATACTCCAAAGATGACATGGTTTGAGCCATTCTCTCTAGTTAACGGACGGGCTAGTCTATCCCAGAAGTAAGTAAGTATGTAATGTACCTATAAATGACTCTATGGAGAGGGTTAACATCAGGTTACCTAACATGGCGAAGTGGGCGTCACATGCGATAATTTAAAAGCAAGTACAAGATTTTAATAATTTAAAAATGGTGCTAAGTAGCGTAAATTCATCTCGATACATTTTAATAAAGAATACCTTTTAAAAAAATAAGTTTTAAAAAACTTTTATACAGCCCCCTAGTTAGCTATAAGAAATGAATTTTTTTTGAGTTTTTATATTTAATTTTTTATTTTTTTTTTTCATATAAGTATATGACATATATCTATAAGGATGTGTACTCAAATTATTATATATATTTGAATTTCTTTCATTTTTTTTCCATTTAACCATTTTACCCCGATTCAAAATTTGGCGACCGCATTTTTTTAAAGCAAATAAAATATATCATATAATACAGTTTTCCATTTATTCTTTTTACCATGTAATTACTCTTCAATGACCATAATATTTTACAAATATATTAAATAACTAATACATAAGATAAAACGATGTACTTGTATTGGAATTTTTTTTCTGAAATATGTTTGAAAAAGTTTAAACATTTATCCTGGTTTTGACGGTGTATATATATACAATATTATATATATATATTACTATATATATATAATATATATATAAATATGTAGTTATATTATATAGTATTATTATATATATATATAATATATAAATATATTATATAATATATATATATATTATATATATTAGTATTATAATATATATATATATCAATATATATATATAATATATATATGATATATATAAATATTATATTATATATAGTATATATATATTTATATATATATATATATATATATATATAAAATATATTATATATATATATATATATATATTGTGAAAGGATAGGGGTACATGGAATCTTTTTTTTTTTGAGGGTGCACTACAAAAAAAAAGATTGGGACCACTGCCCTAAAGCACTAATAAGAACTTTACAAAGTCCTAAAACTCTACTTTATGATATTGCATACCTCTTTTACCTATTGTATTTACTGTATTTTAATGTTAAATACCCTAAAAAGTGAATATACATGAAAAGTGCAGAATTAAAAACAATTATTTCTATTAGAGGCGAGTCTTCATAAACAAATGTTTTTTTAAAAACGAAAAGTTTTTTTTCAATCCAACCCTATATATATAATATATTATATATTATTATATATATATATATATAGTATATTATAATATATATCTAGTTATATATATATATATATATATATTATAATAATATATCATATATATAATATATATTATATTATTATACCTTTTACTGCTACGAATGAAAAACGTCTGGCATCTGTTATTTAAAGCTTGAATGTAAGCAGGGAGAAACAAGTCGTTGTCATGCAGACTTTTTCTCTGATGAGCCAATGGGTTACCCAGTCAAAATAAGTGTCAACTGGTTTAAAAATGGAACGCATATCCAGTGAGAGAAATCATCATTCAGAAAGACCACAACAAACTAAGAAACGCAGAAACTAGGGTGTACCAGAACTGAAATTTTCGTTCCTCCTGCCAAGAACCGGAAAATAGCCGGAATCCCAAATTTTTTTGGCTGGAAGCCAGAATTTCCTAATGAACTTTCCTTAAAGAAATGTAAAAAAATAATTCTATATAACTTTCAATATAAAATTATATATATATATATATATATATATATATATATATAATATATATAGTATATATATATATATATATATATATATATATATATATATATATATATATATATCATATAGTATATATATATATTATTTCTCTTCATCTACCTTTTTTCCCAAGACGGGAGAAGGTGCGTAACATGCATCAGAAAAGAAAAGCAGTAGAAGAAATGACAACAAGTAGAAAAGAAAGCCTAGCCTTAACCGCCCCCATCTGTACCATTAATTAGTAACAACTCGTCGCAGTCAGAAAATCCACCCTAGAGCTTCACGGGACCGCGACGGACCCTCCCTATGGTAAATCGTCAATGTAAGGGTTCATGCCCTTGGCCCAGGTTGGGCCACAAACCATACCCCTCACAATACCCCGCCATTCACTCCTGTTTATACACCTTTCTTCCGCCTCTACCAAACTCACATTCTCTCCTTCAAACATTCGGTTACTGACTAATCACTTTTTCCTCGGTCTCCACCAGCCGGTCGGTTCCAACACACTCGCCACTATATACATCCGCTTAAACCAACCGACTATCATTCATCCTTTCCACTGACCAAACCATCTCAACATACTTTCATTTATTTCTCTCATTTACCCCTTTCTTCACATGCACACAACTCTCTAATATGTTTATTCTTCATTTTATATCAATTCTTCTCACACCAAACACGCCCTAAGATTGTCCATCTTAACACATTGAACTTTAGATCTATACTTCTTATTCCAGACCATAGTCTCACTACTATAAAATAACACGGGTAACAACATGCCCTCATGTAAGACCCTAGAGCAACTCAAGACTTAGTCCTTTTACATTCACCAACGATTTAATTGCACCAGCCCTTCCTGCCATTCACAAACTTTCCTACTACAACTCTGCATCATCCGTTCCGTTCTCAATCCAACATATACCCTAAATATTTAAACTCAGAACACTTGTCCAGCTGCTCACCATCTAACATAACTTCACAGAGGACTGTCCTCACTCACAACCATAACCTTTTACTCTTATCTACATGTACTTTCAAAGCCTCTTTTACACAACCTGTCAATCTTCTACCCAATCCTCTCCAAAACTCTCTTCAGATTCGCGCCACACAGACCAAATCATCCGGCATATAAGTAGGTAGGCACCCTCACTCATCCCATCTCCATCATTCTAAACACCATTTTTGCCACCCCCACCTCTAATTCTTCATACCCCATCCAATACAAATTGAATAACCAAGGAGACATAAACACAACCCTGCCTCACTCGCTATTCTACTACCAATCACATGACACCATTTATTCTACACACGCTTCACTATCGTCATACATAACTTTTGATTCCATTGAGAAGCCTACCACTTAACACCGTTGCCATGAGCTTCTTATTAACCCCTATCATACGCCTGTTTTGTGATCCATAAAACCTAAATCAATTTATTCTTCTTCTCACCTCATTTTCTCAATCATTTGTTTCAATGTAAAGATTTGAACAACACATCCTCTATCACTCCTAAACGCACCTTGTTCTTCACCAATCAGTCATTCAATCACTCGACGCACTCTTTCAACCAAAATACCAGCATATATCTTCCCTTACAACACTCAATAAATAATTCCTCCTATAATTCCTACAGTTCCCCTTATCTCCCTTACCCTTATATAAGGGTACTATTACTGCTCTCCTCCAATCCCTTGGAACCAGGGATGGGGAGTCGGAGTCGGGAGTTGAGCGTTTTCAAGGGGTAAGGGGTCGGAGTCGGGAGTCGGAGTCAGGATTCGATTTCCCAAAAAGTCTGGAGTCAGAGTCGGGAGTTGATTTAAAAAACGACTCCTTTCGACTCCCAAAACAATTTTGTATAAACTTTTCACACAAAAATTTTGAAAAACTTAATTGAATTTTTATTATAAAATATGTACATTTTTTTATTTTGACATTTGTTTGTAGGGAATTTATATTGTTTATTTTTAAATTTTTCCTTATATTATAACAGAAAAGAAAAACTTTTTCAGCGATATTTTTAACAAATTCTATATTATTTTTCTTCCTGATCCGAATACGCTAATTTTTCTTGAGGAAACAGTAGTTCATCCCCTACCGCCCAAATAAACATTTTGCTTAATATATGATATATATAATATAATATATATATATATATATATATATATTATATAATATATAATATTATTATATATATATATATATATATATATAGTATAATATATATATATATAATATATAAATCCAGGGCGATCTCGTGTATAGGAGCAATGGAGCGACCGATCCTCCTTCATTAAGCGTAAATTCTGAATTATAAATATTTAAAATATGTTTTTTAAAATTTAATGATAAAATAATTGAATGCAAATTTTTTTAAAAATTGGTCTTGTAATAAGACAGAAACGTAACGATGATTTAGTCTAATAATAAGAAATTTAAATAAACATACTTGTATCAGTTGTATGTAGTTTTTTTTAATTTCTATTTATAAAAGAAGTCGGGAGATCGAGCAAAATCATTTTCGCTCCAGTCTTGCACCTAAAGTAATGTAAAAATCATATGTCTGGCAGCAATACAGAAAGAGGTTGTAAAATATACTAGTTTGGGGCGATTAGCGTAATTGCCTTGTAAAGTTGTATTACAAGTTTATTATTATTACAGGTATTATATTATTATTATTATATTATATATTATTATTCCTTATTATTATAAATAATATTATATAATATATTATATAAGCTTCTTAGATATAGACTCAAATTTTCGGAAAATTCGTAATACGTCTTCATTGTAACGGTTTTTCAATATGTCGGCAATAGATTTGTTCCTTAGGAACCTAGTCTTAATAATAAACAGGAAGACGAACAAAAATGGAGAAAGCATTCTTTATTTATAAAATCCGGACGTTTCGGGTATTACTCGACCCATTTTCAGCAAAATATTTACTCTAGAAATAATTAAAATTCACAATTAAAAAATGAAAAATCTATGTAATAATATTAATATTAATACAACATAAATAAAGTTACATTAAAAAATGGGAAGCAAAGCACATAGATGAAAATTAAAACAAAATCACAATTTTAATAAAATGGAAAAAACTTAAACAAACGCACCTGACAGAATCTGAGTAAATTTTGTAGCGTACTAAATTACGAAATTTTAATATTGGAAAATTACAGAATGCATATATATATAGTTAGTTGGTTAAAACAGAATAATTATTGTTTGAAACTATGTATTATAGTGTTAAAATGCAAGTTAATAAACAATAACCTAAAAAACAATAATAATAATAATAATAATAATAATAATAATAATAATAATAATAATAATAATAAATAACAAATAATGACAATAACAATAAAATAAAATAAAATAAAATAAAATTAAACATTAAAAAATAAAAAAATAAATAAATATAATAATAATAATAATCATAATAATAATAATAATAATAACAATAACAATAACTTATGGTTACAATGATATGAAAATAAACAAGTATTGAATACAATGGTGGTAAAAAAAATGTAATGTAAAAAAAGCTGGATAGAGGATTGGTCTTTATTTAATTCTGGTTCCAAAAGATAAATATATAAACTTTCCAGGATCTTTCTATCAAAAGAGTCACTTGCCGAGGCCAGGATTTCGAAACTGTCTCGTGAGATTGAGTGGCCATTTTCCAAGCTATGAGATCGTATAGACGAATGTTCTGGCGTGGTCAATGGCAAATTAGTTCTGTATGACAAACCCAAATGCTTTGAAACCCTCAAATGAAGTTGTAGACCTGTTTGGCCTACGTGAACTGACATTCGAAAATCCGTCACTTATACATGTAAAGCTATAGAGATCTCAATCTGTGGGGAATAATGTGATTTGAAGCCTATGATAAAAGGTTGGAAAATTTTCATAACCCTATTAGTAGGGATTAAAGAACAAATTCAGGTTGATGGAAATGTTCGGTGACGTATGGACGCCTTTTAAATAGGATTTGTCCAACTTCAGCAGTATAGTGGCCAATAAATGGAATTTTTAAATAAACTCCTTGTTTGGGGACATCGATGAAAGGCTGTATCGGACGAAATTTATTTTCAAGAAATCTATATACTATTTTAGAAAACATATTAGAAGGGAATAAATTAAAATTAGCAAAATTACTCAAATATTCAATTTCTTCATGGAATTTTTCCCATGAGGTGCAGTTTGAAATGCTCTATGAAAGTCCTGCACGTGTAGTGCAGGATAATTTCGTAATTTCGTTGGGAGGAACTAAAGAAATTCATGGCCTAAAATAATATCATTAATTTAATATCATTGTAACCATAAGTTATTATTATTATTATTATTAATTATTATTATTTATTTATTTATTTATTTATTTTTTTAATGTTTAATTTTATTTTATTTTATTTTATTTTATTTTATTTTATTGTTATTGTCATTATTTGTTATTTATTATTATTATTATTATTATTATTATTATTATTATTATTATTATATTACTATTTACTATTATTATTATTATATATTATATTAATTATTTATAATTATTATTATTATTAATTATTGTTTTTAGGTTATTGTTTAATTAACTTGCATTTTAACACTATAATACAAGTTTCAACAATAATTAATTTCCGTTTTAAACCAACTAAACTATAATATATATGCATTTCTGTAATTTCCAATATAAAATTTCGTATTTAGTACGCTACATAAATTTACTCAGATTCGGTCAGGTGTGTTTTGTTTAAGTTTTTTCATTTTAATTAAAAATTGTAATTTTGTTTTAATTTTCATCTATGTGCTTTGCTTTCCATTTTTTAATGTAACTTATTTATTTGTATAATATTAATATTATTACATAGTTTTCATTTTTTAATTGTGAATTTTAATTATTCTAGAGTAAATATTTTGCTGAAAATGGGTCGAGTAATACCCGAAACGTCCGGATTTTATAAATAAAGAATGCTTTCTCCATTTTTGTTCGTCTTCCTTGTTTATTAATATATATATATATATATATAAAAATATATTTAATATATATATATTATATATATATATTATAACTATATATCTATTTATTATTTATTATCTATTTATTTATTTATTATATAGGTATATATATATATATATATATATATTCCAGAAGTTGGAGATTTCGTTAGAAATATGTCACTAATTCCAACCTTTTTTCACAATCTCCTCAGGGATGCTCTGTATTAGATGAAATTATTGGGAAACAATTTCCAAAAACTGTTAAAACAAGATGGAATTTTAACATCCGAACTGTAAACATGGTTTTTGAACATAGAAAGCCCATTGTTAGAATGCTTTGAAAATATTCGAAATGAAAGCAAACAACGAGGAAAAACAGAGATCCAAGCAGGGAGTTTTCAAGAATATTTGCTGATGCCTACTCTTTGTATTTTGGGCCACTCTTTATCGCCATATAATGCCACACGTAGATAGTTTTTTTATAATGAATTCAGTCAAGAAGCAGCATAATTCTCATAAAACAAGCTGTGAGTAAACTACAATTAGAATTAGGAAAGATTAAAAACAGTATGACCATCATAATGAAAGTAATTGAAGGAACATATGATGTTTGCGAGGTGAAGAGATCGTTAAATGCTTCCAATTACTACGAATTTAAAAAAGCTGCTGAGCACGAAGTGTGTGACATAATAATATCTTGGTCTAAGGAGAGGTTTTTGCTTAGTGATCATCTAGTATCAGCTCCACTTTTTGAGCGTGAACACTTTAAATTTTATAGAACCTCATTTCCCACAGTTGCCTTTAAAAGACCGTAACTGTTTATCCATTTTTTAACATCTTGAGACACAAATCTGAACTTGAAGTTATATATTCCTAGAGAAGATTTTTAACTTCGGAAAGGAGCTCTTGATTCTTTGTTACAACATACGCATATTTGGAGGTATTATACCTTAACTTTGGAAGCTTGTAACTCAAAAACTATACGTGATACAAGAATTCTAAAATCATTTTCGGAATCTGCATGAAAAATACGTATAGTTTCACCTAATTTTTTTAAGTTACTAAAAATTTCCCAAAATTTGTTGACCAGTGTAATTGTACAAAATATGTGTATGAAATTTTCCATTGGGAGTCGGGAGTCGGTTGTTTTTAGAATCGACTCTGGGAGTCGGGAGTCGGTTGTTTTTAGAATCGACTCTGGGAGTCGATTTATTTTTTTTCGACTCCCCATCCCTGCTTGGAACTATACACTCCATAAACGCTTTATTACACAACTTCCAAATCCAATCAATCACCATCTCGCCTCCGTTCTTGATCATTTCACCAGTAATTTCATCTATACCTGGGCAGATTTCCATTCTTCAAACTTTACTCAACTCTACCCCCATTACCTCCTCTTGGCTAATAACCTCATCCCCATAATACCTAATTCCTTCTTGCACCATCAAATCGCTCCCACATTCCACTATCAAGCCTTCTTCATTACTGCCAATATTATGCAGATTTTCGAAGTGTTCTTTCCACACTCCCCTCACATCCATTTCATCAGTTACAAAAGCACCATCCCTATTCATTATTCTAAGCAGGTTCCCCTTATTCTCATTTTTAACCTTTCGCGTTTCCTTCCAGAAGAGCTTCCTATTCCCTTGCAAGTCCCCATTCATCCTCTTTCCAAACTGTTTATTTACGTCTTCTTTTCTCCTATGTATGCACCTTTTAGTATTTCTTTTTTCCTCCTTATATAGTCCCAAGCATCTTTCT
>JABUQX010012952.1:0-15000 GCA_015478945.1 Trachelipus rathkii | reverse complement strand
ATATTACACGCTTTGGGGTAAGAATTTCTTTCGTTTTGGGGGGTTTGAGATGTTTTTTAAGGCGATGTTTTATTTGATTGGATGGGGTAATATTTTTTGTAAATTTGTTTTCTAACGAAATATATGGTAATTGAGGAATTGGTAAAAAGGAGGTGTTGCTATTTTTTCGGGGGAAAGGTGCTATAGTACCTCTTTTTTTGCTTTGTTAAATGCTTTTGGTGATGAAAAAACAGTCATGAGAGGTAAAGTGATTTGAAGTATTGTCGGATTATTTAGTTTCTTGTTTGCTAGAAGGAGGGGGAGAGCATGATACGAAAGGTCACGGAGAAATAGAGATGATAGAACAGCTAATTTTGTGTTTGGGGAATGATTAGATAGCCAATGTATATAGTTTGGTGCGAATGTTGGTTTTCTATACATAGTAAATTGCAAGTAAAATTGTTATTCCATGTGATTAAGGTATCGAGGAAGGGGATAGAGTTGTTGGAAGGCATTTCTATCGTATACTGAACTGAAGGATGAATAGAGTTAATATAGTTTAGGACATCATTAGGGTTGGTGCTGTGAGGGAGGGAGACAAAAATGTCATCTACATATCTAATCCATAAACTATTGTTTAATAAAGGGTGGGGTAAAATATGATAAAATTCTGTTAGTTCCATATATATGTTACTGAGTATGGGAGACAGTGGGGATCCCATACTCAGGCCGAAAGTTTGTTTGTAATAAGAAGAACATAAGAAATATAGGGACAGTAAGAAGCCACATGGGCCTATCGAGACTGTCCCAGTCAACCCACTAACCAAACATGCTCTCCTGCAAATCCACAAAGCACCCTAGGGCTTGTCAAATTTCTGTAAGCAAAATCCACCAATTTGGCTTAGTCAAAAAAAAATGATACATGTTACCCAAACCATCCACATGCCTTAATAACTAAGTTAATGGTCACACATGCAGTAGCTATAACATTACTACCTATAAACTAAAACCAGCCAATTTGGCTTCGTCTAAATATACTAAATATAATACCCATCCCAGCCCTATACCTATCCAACCCTTTCTTAAATGTGCAATTGAGTCACACTCAACAACATCCTGTGGCATCCATTCCAAAATTTAACAACCCTAATTGCTGAAATTGTATACTTTCTTATAATCAACAGATGGCATGCCTTTTTCTTCTTAATTTTCTTGTTATGCCCCTGGTCCTCCCGTCCGTGCTCTACTATAAAGAATTTATTGGTCCTCCGTATTATCAATAGAATGTAATTTTGTAGACTTGGTATCATGTCCCCATCTGAAAGATCGCCTTTCTACAGAAAACTTTCCTAACTCCTTCAGCCTCTTCCCTCGAATAGCTGCTTACCCTCAAACCCAGAATCATTCTTGTTGTTGTCTACGTTGCACTCTCTCTAGCTATCTAAGTCTTTCTTTAAGTAGTGGGGCCCAAACTTGGTGGGCACAATACTCTATTAATTGGCCTAACATGCCTATTACATAGTTTACTTTATACTTCCTTGCTCTTGTAAACAACATTGCGAATTTAATTATGCCCAGCATCTTATTAGCTTTATTTCTAGCTTCCAAACACTGATTAGTCTACTTTCAAATTACCTGCTTATAGAATCACACCTAATCTTTTTCCTGGTCACAGAACTCAAGCCAAATCCCCATTCATATCGTAGTTAAACTTTTATTTGAGTAACCTAGGTGAAGAACCTTACACCTTTTTTAATAACTGATTAAACATTCATTTGCCCACTTTATCTGCCCACTCCAAAGAAGTTCTCAAGATCATTTTGAAAATCTTTAATACTCCCTCACTATTCCCTAACTGAGGTGGCCACTTGGGTATCATCAGCAAACTTAGAAACATTGCATTTAAGTCCCTGGTCTAAATCATTTAATATATATGAGAAACAATAGTGGCCCCTGCACTGAACCCTGTGGGACACCACTCTTCCACTGTTTCCCATGATGACTTATTGCCATTAGTTTGTACACACGTGATTTGCTATTCCAACAACCACTTCTTTAATCCAAACTATGTACCACTTCCACCTATACCTCATTGCAATATCTTCTTCATCAGCCTTATGTGGGGAACCTTAGCAAAAGCTTTGCTAAAGTCTAAAATATATAATATCAACTGGATCTCCTCGGTCAATGCAGTCAATGAAATGTATTCCATAAATTCTAAGGTTTGTCTGACATGAACTTACCCTTTCTGAAACCGTGCTGGGAGTCAAACATTCCTTGTTATCTTCTAAATATTTCTTATTATGACTTTCAGTAACTTTTCCCCAGACCCTTTTACAAAACAGGAGATGTTATGGGGAGGCTAACTGGCCTAGTAATTACCCAGATCTCCTTACTACTTTCTTATAAATAGGCACATATGCGTTTTCCAGTCATCTGGTACCTCACCAAATGTTATAGATCGCTTAAAAATCAAATACAGTGCCTTTTGCCTTTGCAATGCTGGTACTACCCTCTTTCAAAATTCTAACATGTATACCATCAGGGCCTGCAGCTTTACTTGGATCAATATGTTCTAGTAAACGTTTAATATCTTTTACATAAAATTCAAATTCTGTAAGTCCTATTTGTTACATGCATACAAAAACTATTAGTCTCCAAACACCTATTATCTAATCTTTCCTCAGTAACACTGAAGCAAAATAAGCATTGACAATGTTTGACCCACTCCTTATCTGAACTCACTAAATTTTCAATAATTTTAATTGAACCTATTGTCCTATTCTTACTTTTAAATTTTATAAAAGCCTAAAAACTTCTTCAGGTCCCTTATTACTATTCTTGCTAAATTAATTTCTGCCTCTCTCTTTGCCTTTCTTAATTGACTGGTTAAGTTCGTTTCTATTTTCCTATAATTTTCTAAATCATGCTTCCCTATTACTACCTTGAATTTTTAAAACATCTAAGCTTTTCATTGATTTTATCTCTTATCTCTCTAATCCCCACCAAACAGGTTTTTCTCTTTGCCACCCTAATGGGTTTATTTTTAAAACATACTGATTGAATATTCATTAAAATTTGCTTAAATGTTCCCGACATGATAAACAGTTTTTGGTCTTTAAACTCTTTATCCCAGTCAGTTATAGCTAAGCATGTCTCGTAATTTGGTAAAATCGCCATTTCGGAAAACTAAGATCTTTTCCTTATTAACTTGGAATTTGGGCCCAGATATCACATTCTTATTAAATCTAATTATATTATGTCACTAAGTCCTAAAATTCTCCCTCAAACTCTAATCTTATCCACCATACTTTCATCATTAGTTAATATTAAGTCTAATAGTGCTTCGTGTGCCTTGTGGGTTCATGGACCATCTGGCTCGAAAAGGTTTTCTAGTATACAATTTATAAATACTGAACTACTGTCTGGTCCCGTATTAGACAATGGAATCCTATGGAATGCCAGGAAATATTAAAATCACCCCATTATGAACTATAACTTTTTCTTTACTGTGGCATGCTGTCTCAGTTTCTTTCACAATTTCCGCATCTAATGACTCTTGATTCTGGCCAGGAGGTCTATAAAATGCCCCTATTCTATATGATTTATTAAACATAAGGATATCTACCATACAGATTCAATTATCATTGATTATTTTTAACCGTCAGTCATTAATACAGATTGAATAGTTGCTTTTAATCATAAAAGCGCCACATCCCCCACCTTTCTTTTCCCCTACGCTGGTTATAGAATAAAGTGATACTCCGTCTTATTTCATATTCCCTGAAAGGAGTCTCAATATAATTTCTTCATTAACCCATGCCTAAGTTATGCAAATAATGTCCAATGAATCTCAATTTATGGATTAAACTAATTCGAGCTTCATCTTTTTTATTCTAAGGCTAAGGATTTGTGTAAAAGCATTTGAATATTCGAAATGCTGTTATTTTTATTTGCTACATCGATTATTTGAACCTGTCAACAACAACTAGTTTTTTATTTATAGTCCCACTATTAACAGTTACATTGCCTATTATTTGTATCCAGATTTAGCCCCATTCACCCCCCAGAAAAAATTTAGCCTTAGTTTTTTGCTAAAACAAGTCTCCAAAACTGGTGCTGAAAAGCCCAACACCTTTACGACTCAAGTGAACTCCATCTGGCTGCAAAAAGATCTTATCCAGAATTCTCTCCACAATCCAAAAACCTCTAATATTTTCTGAAAACATAATTTCTAACCCTTTCATTTACACCTAAAGCCCTCCCCCATTCCTGACCGGCACCTAACCTAGGTAAAATCCCAGAAAACATGCACCTTCTTCCACTAGCTTTCCCATCTTCTGATCAACATCTCCTATAATCTGCTATTAATTCTTCTGACCTTCTATGTCCTATAATCATTTGTACCCACATGCACATGCACATTTGAACATCACATTTGTAGAATCAATCTCTCTATCTAATCCTATCCACGATATGCACTCACTCTGGCACCTGGATAACATACTCTCAATTGTTTCTTTTTATTTTTTCTTATTTTGAAAAGTCCTATTTAGGTATCGTATCATAGAGTCTCCAATTAGCATTGTATCAGTCTTCCCTTTAGAAAACTCAACATTACCATTGGCACTCTCTGTTCCCTCCCCATCTGGAAGACAGTCGAAACCTGTTACTGCAGGTCACAGGCTGAACTGACTTTCGAGATCCTCATCTTTAAAATTATTATTTCTAGTTCCTACAACTCTATATTCATCTGCAGACCTATTTTCAACTACTTTATCCTTTTCCCCCTCATCTTCCTGCCTAGGGAATCACTATTCCTGTCTACCCCTATATCCCGCTCCCTCCTCGCCTCGACATCATACTAAATGATTACATTCCACTTCTCTACTTTCTCATCATATAATTTTTCTTTCAATTTATTCATAATTTCACTCAGTCTTGCAATCTCTCCTTCCTTAGCAACACATTCTCTGCCATTCCACAACACAAGGCAGGGCAGCTATTCACTATATTCACCTCTCACAGTCGCGCACAGTTATCACAAAGAGCAGTACATACTTAAATTTTATCACTTTAAATAGCCTTGTCCTTCAAGTTTACCAACTAGTTTTAGTATCGCCAAAGCCTAAAAAGAAATAAACTAATGTCTTTAAAAACAAGTTAAAAAAATTTGAACAAGCTTATATCAAGCTTAGCCCTAGGCCAGGGTATATAGATATATAATTTTTTTTTTTTTTTTTTTTTTTTTTTTTTTTTTTTTTTTTTTTTTTTTTTTTTTTTTTTTTTTTATTTTTTTTTTTTTTTTGAATTTTTTTACCAATCTAAAGTTTTACTAAGTAGCATAAGGCCTAGAAATGAAATTAAGTATCTTAAAAGGTAAGCTTAATAGCCAGGCCTAAGCTAAGTTCCTAGTATAAAACATTATAAATAATGCTTAGGCTATGGCTCTGGACTTAATCAAATTTAAATTTATCACAAAATTTAATTATAACAATTGTTAAAGACTGTAGTTAAGTACAGAAAAACTATTTAATAATTCAATAAACCTGCAAACACCCAGTATACAGGAAATCTCTTACTACTCTAGCCTAGGATTTACCTATCAAACACTGACTGAGTCCAATACTCAACTAAATTAAATTAATAACAGAAATAATCACAATAATGAGTACACAAATTTCTAAAATACACAGTTATATACACAACACTAATTTGTTAACTAAATTCACTTGCAAATACACAGATTATAGTATTAAAATGGGAGAGCAAAAATAAACACACCCTAGATTAATGAGCTGTTTTAATATATGAAACGGGAAGGCCAATTGGTAAAAATATATTGATTTTTCGTCAGAATACACTAATTTAGACTAATACCTTTTGTTTTAACATGAATGCTTACAGTACTTTGACTAAAAAATTGTCATCATTTGCCTGTTTTTGTGTTAATCATTATGTTTATTGCCAGATCTTAAATGCTTTAAATTTTAGCCTAATCAATTTCTTTATCCAGAAACAATTATAAGGTTCTCTTAACAATGTACTTCCAGTCACTTGAAACCTTTCTCTTTCAAGTTTATAGTTTTAAGTTCAGTTATGATTTTATGGTACTTATTTATTTTTAAAGGTTTAGAGTTTTCACAATTTAAATGTCTTGAGATATGTATCTTTAGTAAATTCACATGAATTTTGCAAAATTTTTACTGGGGAATGCTCATATGATAGTTTGAGATGGTAAGTTTGAAGGAAAGAGAATTGAAAACTTTTTTGATCTGTTAAGGAACTATTTCACCTGAAGTGGAAAAGAAACAAAGGTGCGGAAAATTGGGAGTGACATATGGGTGTAGGGAATTTAGGTGTAAAGGCAGACTCAGTAGGCAGGAGGGAGAGAATGAGGAAATGCTCATGTGTTGTTACTTAGAGATGGTGAGGGTTTGGAGGGAGGGAGGGAGGAAAGGGAATTGAAAAGCCTTTAAGGACAGAGGAGTTATTTCTAAAATCGATTTTGGTTTTAAATTTCTTTGCAAAATTGAATCTGTTTATGTTGTATTGTATGTTGGCTTTTAGGGATGTGTGCTTAAAAGTTTTTGAGATGAAGCCAATATCTTCAATTAAATTTTTATAATTGTATACAGTTGTTGAATTTTTGACAGTGTTTTGGAATGGAGAGGGAATATTTTATCTTTAGCTGTTGCATTGAGAATTGAGAAATATTAATCTGTGTGTAAAACGTAACTAAATGTTATATATATCACTTGAGCATAAACGATTGTAAGGAAAAATATGATCATTATCATTGTTGTTTGTAGTAAGGTTGAAGGGAAAAACAAACTTCAAACTTTGTGTTACATTCAGTTTTATTAGTAGAATTTAAAAATGGTATTTCTAATATTATAAAATGTTGTTTAGTTTTTTTATTTTAAATTTAATCCAGTTTTTTTTTCAATATGATATACATCATAGACGTCAAATACGCTGCCCGCTAAAATTTCACGTGCACCCCTAGACACATGTATAAAATTTAAAAATTTATTTCGCATCTGTTTACAATTTATGCAATACTTAGTAATATATACGAAGTTTGTCTGAAAAGTATCCGACCATATGCCGGGAAGTAAATGTTAAAACCTGATGAGGTTCATTTCTTAATTCATTTCAAAATAGAACCCTTGGGCTTCAACACCTTAGTCCAACGAATTGCCATTGATTGAAGCATCTCTGTGATGCCTCTGTTGGAATGGTCCTCAACTCTGCTGTTGCGTTGAGAATATTGTTGTATTGGCTGTTGAAGCGGGTGCCTTTCATTGGAGATTTGAGCGTTGTGAATAACCAGAAGTCACACGATGCCATGTCAGGAGAGTAATGTGCTTGACAAACCATTGAAATGCCTTTCTTCCCCATGAAATACTGGATCAAAAGCGATGAATAAACCGGCGCATTATCATGATGCAGTTTTCAGATTTGTGATGATCACAGATCCAGTCGTTTACAACGAACTGCATCACAGAGACAATGGAGGACGTGACGATAATACTCTTAGTTACTGTTTGTCCTTCAGACACGTATTTATTAGTGATGCACGATGCCACGGGTATCGAAGAAAGAAATTGACATTACATTGTTTTTGCTCTTCACCTTTTGTGCTTTCTTGGGTCTCTGGAAGGTTAAATGCTTCCACTCTGATGACTGGGCTCTGCCTTCTGTTCTCGTACCCATACACCCAGACTTCATCTCCACTTATCACAATATTGAAGAACTCTGCATCCCTGTTGACTGCTTCCAGCATGTCTTGTTCAACATTAAGTATGACTTCCCTTCATTCCTGAGAAAGCGGTTTTGGAACAAATTTGGCTGCCACCCTGCGCTATCTTAGCTCATCCCATAAAATTACATGAGCAGAATCTTTGGTGATACTGATGTCATGAGCAATTTCTCTCACTCTCAAACGACGATCTGGCATTATCAAAACTTCACTTTCTCGATGGTTTCTGCTAGAGGTGTACCGGAATTCCGGTCCGCCTGGAATTTACTATATTCAAAATTCCAGCTGAACAGGAAATTATCTAATGTTACCCTTGATAATTAAAAAAATTTTGTTGGAAGGGATTTTATTTTACATAGCCCATGGCACATCTTTTACCAAAATATTAACGGTAGCCTTGGTATAGTATCTCATACACATGTATTATCATACCTACAGTATATTGAAATAAAGTTTACTCAAAATCTCAAATTATAGGATAATAAGATACTCATTAAATTCAAATTTAAAATCCAAAACTTATATATATATATATATATATATATATTATATATATACTATATATATATATATATATAATATATATTATATATATTATTATATATATATATATAGATATATATATATATATAAATATAATGATATGAATATATATATATATACAATATATAACGGTTCTAGAGCAACGGAGTCGCATGGCAAGGTCAAGGGCTCGAATCCTAGTTCGGATCCTAGGCTAGACAACTTTACCTAGAAAGAAGTTCCCCTTCCGGAATACCGCTACTGCCCGTGAGGTGCTGAACTTTTTAAATAAAAAAAATATATATATTATATATATATATAGATACATATTATATATAATATATATTATATATAATAATATATATATATATATATATATATATTATATATATATATTATATAATTATATATCACCAGTATTTCATGGGGAAGAAAGGCATTTCAATGGTTTGTCAAGCACATTACTCTCCTGACATGGCATTGTGTGACTTCTGGTTATTCACAACGCTCAAATCTCCAATGAAAGGCACCCGCTTCAACAGCCAATACAACAATATTCTCAACGCAACAGCAGAGTTGAGGACCATTCCAACAGAGGCATCACAGAGATGCTTCAATCAATGGCAATTCGTTGGACTAAGGTGTTGAAGCCCAAGGGTTCTATTTTGAAATGAATTAAGAAATGAACCTCATCAGGTTTTAACATTTACTTCCCGGCATATGGTCGGATACTTTTCAGACAAACTTCGTATATATTACTAAGTATTGCATAAATTGTAAACAGATGCGAAATAAATTTTTAAATTTTATACATGTGTCTAGGGGTGCACGTGAAATTTTAGCGGGCAGCGTATTTGACGTCTATGATGTATATCATATTGAAAAAAAAACTGGATTAAATTTAAAATAAAAAAACTAAACAACATTTTATAATATTAGAAATACCATTTTTAAATTCTACTAATAAAACTGAATGTAACACAAAGTTTGAAGTTTGTTTTTCCCTTCAACCTTACTACAAACAACAATGATAATGATCATATTTTTCCTTACAATCGTTTATGCTCAAGTGATATATATAACATTTAGTTACGTTTTACACACAGATTAATATTTCTCAATTCTCAATGCAACAGCTAAAGATAAAATATTCCCTCTCCATTCCAAAACACTGTCAAAAATTCAACAACTGTATACAATTATAAAAATTTAATTGAAGATATTGGCTTCATCTCAAAAACTTTTAAGCACACATCCCTAAAAGCCAACATACAATACAACATAAACAGATTCAATTTTGCAAAGAAATTTAAAACCAAAATCGATTTTAGAAATAACTCCTCTGTCCTTAAAGGCTTTTCAATTCCCTTTCCTCCCTCCCTCCCTCCAAACCCTCACCATCTCTAAGTAACAACACATGAGCATTTCCTCATTCTCTCCCTCCTGCCTACTGAGTCTGCCTTTACACCTAAATTCCCTACACCCATATGTCACTCCCAATTTTCCGCACCTTTGTTTCTTTTCCACTTCAGGTGAAATAGTTCCTTAACAGATCAAAAAAGTTTTCAATTCTCTTTCCTTCAAACTTACCATCTCAAACTATCATATGAGCATTCCCCAGTAAAAATTTTGCAAAATTCATGTGAATTTACTAAAGATACATATCTCAAGACATTTAAATTGTAAAAACTCTAAACCTTTAAAAATAAATAAGTACCATAAAATCATAACTGAACTTAAAACTATAAACTTGAAAGAGAAAGGTTTCAAGTGACTGGAAGTACATTATTAAGAGAACCTTATAATTGTTTCTGGATAAAGAAATTGATTAGTCTAAAATTTAAAGCATTTAAGATCTGGCAATAAACATAATGATTAACACAAAAACAGGCAAATGATGACAATTTTTTAGTCAAAGTACCGTAAGCATTCATGTTAAAACAAAAGGTATTAGTCTAAATTAGTGTAGTCTGACGAAAAATCAATATATTTTTACCAATATATTGATAATCATTTTTTTTTTAAATATCTTTCATCCCCATATAAAAGGACTAAAAAAAATGCTGTGAAATCTCTTTCATAAATAAGTATATTTCCTCTACCAAATTTTTTTTTCTTTTGATTAAATTCAGTTTGGGACCCATTAGGTTATGATAAGTTTTGTTAAGTATACACAGAAAATCTGTGTCTACTCAAAACTTATCATAACCTTACTTATTTTTTGAATGTAAAAAGAAATAATATATGAAAACACAGAATAACATTACTTATAAATATAGTGTAATTGTAACAATTTTTTAGAAACATGTGGCAGCATTCCTTCATAGTCATTTCAAACATCGATTACTTTTAAAAAAATATGATTTTTTCTGACTAAGCTAATCTAGACTATTACCAAACAATATTAAGAGTTGCTAAACAACCGGATGAAATGTTTATCACAATCATAAGACAAATTTATTTCAAATCTTAAGATCTTTGAAAAAAAAATTTTTTAAATAAAAATTAAAACTATATACCGTTATATATAAGAATGTAAGCAAATGCTATAAACTTGCAGGTATATAAATGGCTATAATTTAGAAGCTCAATCATTAAAATTAAATATCAATTATCTTACTTACCCTGTAAACAGGTCTTCCCTGATTATTACCAATTCCAATTCTCACAAAACATCCAATAACAGCCTTCGTAAACACTGGCAAATGAACAAATTTTTCCATTTTAAATCTAGAGAGGCGAATTTTTTCAAGTTCCTCTTTAGAAGAGATGAACTGTTTTTCTTCTCTTGAAGCCAAGCTTCCTTTAGGTCTGATATATATATATATATATATATATATATATATAATATATATATAGATATAATAGTATATTAATATATAGTATTAGATATAATATATATATATATATATATATATATATATATATAATATATATATATATATTATATATATATATATTATACTTATTAATATATATATATATACTTATATATTTATATAATATATAATTAATTATATATATAATATATTATATATATTATATATATGATATATATATATATATATATATATATATATATATATATATATATATATATATACACAGGGTTCACACTAAAATTTTGAATTTGATTTCCCTGACCAGCGTGTTCGTTATTTTTGGTGTATAAAATATCTATTAATTATTATTGCAGCCTATTTACTCAGTTCATACATTAAATCTATTGAAAATTTTACTTTAGAAATTGTTCATCATCAAGGGGATGAAATTAAAAAAATATTTTTTATAATCAGCCTATACCTACCATAGCCGTCCAAAGCACTCCTGGTTTATATTTTTCTCCAAAACCAAAAACAGTTTCTATTTATACAAAAAGACAAACTAAATTAAAAAGCCTACATAATAGCCTAGGTGAATAGCAGTCCACTGTAATCACCAAAAGTTCTAAGACTGCGGGATATTTAGATTTAACTATTTCTTCTCAGCATGTTGAATTTTTGATTTTATAGGCGTCTTCTTCTGTTAAAAGCCTTCAGTTTTTTACAATCTTTCTCTGCTCTTCAAGTTTATTGATCTGTATGGATAATATATCTTTGTTTCAACCTTTTTATTCTCTTCTGTTTCTTTCTGTGTTGACTCTTTGAAATGATTCTTCATATTCTCCATGGAGCTCATTACATTTGTCAACATTTTTTGAGTGATAGGAACTTTTTGAATACTTTCATGAGATCTTTATAGCATTGTGCACTTTCTTTGAAAAATCACGACTATGTTCCTTTCAGATTCTCCACAAAATTGCCTTAATTTATGAGACAACCCTTCCTTCCACTGTCGCATTTCCATGCGAAAATATCAGCCTTAATTTAATAATTCACAATTCTGCAAAACATTGATTCTCAGGTGCTATTAGAAGAAAAAAAAAACTCATCAAGTCTCTTAGAAGGACATCACCATCCAAAAATATTTTGAATTTTAATTCAAGGGGAGAAATTTGAGCTTCCACTGCAAAGTAGCAGTATAGGCTTTTTCTTTTCCTCCAGGCAACAGAATTCTGTTGATTCGGTTATGGTGCACAATGCCTCTAGCAATAAATCAAATCTTAGTTTCCCTTGTTCTGGCTGATGAAAAACTATACTAGGATTTAATGATGAGAGCCATTGGACAGGCTTGTTCGCCACCAGTTATTTATCTAATATCTTTTCTGTCTATTTTGAGTTTGCACAGTCTGGCATTCAAGATTGTCATGTAAATCTAATGCAAATAGCTTAGTTGTTGTTGTAGCAGGCCTTTTACTGGACTTAAGAAATCTTCCCAAAAATATTAAGTACGAGACATTATAAATCTGTGAGCAGAAATGAAACGTGGGTTCAGGTTGACGTCCAACCACTGGTCTTTAAAGTTAAGCTTTTTTTGCTTTGAAGTCAGGTGTTATAAATAAATAATAAATTACATTTAAAACTGCACAAAATTCAAAAATCACTTCGTCAAACCCTCAAAAACCAAAAAAAAACACCTCAAAAAGTTTAAAATAGTTCCCTAAAAAGAAAAAGATATAAACAGATCAAGTCATAAGTCATACAGTCTAAAACATCATCCATATAGAAATCACCTTCAATCGGAAGGATGAACTTGGAACAACTTCTACGAACAGAATAGAAAGAATAGTAGGTAATAGTGAACTAAAAATAGAAAGAAACAGGATAGAAGTAGATTTATGGAATGTCATTCCTCGCCCATCCTTTTCATTCACTTATCAAATACATCTCTTATTAAACAATTATACAATAAGGAAAAAAAAATATATTTTCAAAAATATGTAAAAATTGGCTAAATGGATCATTCTCATATGTTTGTAAATTATCACAATTAAATAACAAAATAAGAATACCCCAGGACTTTGCATCATATTTTAGAACGTTATCCCTGACTTTCCCTGCACCAGATTTTTTTCTTTCGCTGACTTTCCGCTGACTTTCCAGAAAGTGTAACCCTGATATATATATTTATATATATATATATATATATATACTATATACTATATATATATATATATATATACTATATTATATATATATATATATATATATACTATATATATATATATATATATATAAATATGGAATACAAATGGAAGAAATTATTAGGGCGTTAAACTAAAGGAAAAAAAGGAACTAGTCCACACGGTCTACGATGGCTGTGACGTATGGAAATGATTACAAGCATGGAGGCAGAGGGACGTGGAAGGAATGGCTGTAAATAGGTTATATACATTTGATGTTGGAGGAGGGAGAGGTTCACACAGGATTGGAGGTATGTTGTTTGGGATTCCCCTGTATAAAGGAAAGGGGATAAGTATGGAGTGTGGGAATGTATAGATGGTATTTGTCTTGATGGTCAGTAGGGAAAAGTGTATGGGTGAGAATACTAATTGAGAGGGTGAAGATTTCAATGGAGGAGGAGAATGGGGGAAGAAACAACGGAGGATTTACGTAGGGTGGAAGGGGCGTGTATGTGATCAAGTATTCACAATGCAAGATGCTTTGTGGAGAAAGGTATAGAAAAGAAAGGAAAAACGTGTATGGGTGTTTTTTAGATCTGGAGAAAGCATATGATAGAGTGAAAGGGGGAATTATGGAGGGTGCTGGAGGAGTATGGAGTAGGAGTAGGGGGTAAATTAGGTAAAGCTATTAGGGCCTTTCATAGGAATAGCAGAATGAGTGTGAGAGTATTAGGAGGGGAGAGTGACGATGTTTGGGCTAGAGAGAGGGTTTGTGACTAGGGGCAGTGTAGATGTGCCCACCGTGCTTCAATTTTATTTATGGAAGAGTTCTGCAGAGGAATGATGAGGAGGGAGAGGCGGTGGAATTGATGGATCTAGGGGTGATAGATGGGAGTGAACATGATACATATTTGGCGGACGATACTGCCTTGCAGTGGCCGAAGAATTCAGAAGGGCTGTAGTATTTGTGGCACCGGCAAGAGTCTATCGTAAGAGAGTTGTGGCACCAAAAGGGTCTTAAGATAAATCCAGGTAAGAGTAAAGTGTTAGTGTTTGAAGAGGAGGAAAGAGAGATGAGGGGATGGGGTTAGTGATTAGAGTAGGAGGTGTAGTCATTAGAAGAAGTAAAGGTTTTCAGATATTTTAGGGAGATGGATTTGGCGGGTAACGGAAGGAGCGGCATGAAAGGAAGAGATAGAAGATCCACAGGAAGCTAGGCAGAAGAGAATAGAGAGCCATGAGTGTGTCTGGGGAATTATGGAAAGGGGGGGATATTATTCACATCATAACTTAAGGTTAAGTGACTTGTTTGAAAAAACTGTGTGTCCTCCATGCCATCCAGGGGTACTATATGGTGTGAAACATGGGGCGTTGAATTTGCTAGGTCCAAGTAAGAAGTGAGTGTTTGGAGGATGAAGAGGGTTGAGAGCGCGTATGTGGGGTTGATAAAGACGAGAGGATTTAGTCGAATAGTGATAAGAGAGAGATGTGATTGGAAAGACCATGGTTGGGCTGAGAAGAGCGGAGAATGGGAATGTTAAGATGGTTGTGGACATCTGGACGAGAATGGAGTAACAGAGGTGGTTAGGAGAGTTTGGGAGGCGCGAGGGATCAGGAAGGAGCTGAGGAAGGGCGAGACCAAGAAGAAGGTGGATGGATGGTATAAAGGAAATGCTGGAAGAGAGAGAGAGGGATGAGGGTGGAGGAAAGTAGGGTGTTGGCGAGAGATAGA
>JABUQX010012951.1:30000-39013 GCA_015478945.1 Trachelipus rathkii | reverse complement strand
GTAATATATATATATATATATATATATATATATATATATATATATATATATATATATATATATATATATATATATATATATATATATATATATATATATATATATATATATATATATATATATATATTGTGTTGTGACATATGGTCCATCCTATGGGTAACATTGAAGAGAGTGCGTTTTTGTATAATCTGAATGATGTTTTGATGGGGTGAGTATAGGAGCTTCAGATTGATTGTGTTGGGTGACCTAATGGTTGGATAGGTATGAAAAAAAGGATGGTATAACAGGTAGCTTTGAGGGGTGTCTGGAGAAAATGATAATGGTAGGAAGTGCATTTGACTTGTGAGGAGAGATATGTGTGTAAGTAATAGTTTCTTTAAACACAAGAGTATAATCAATAAGTATATTACAGTTGGTGTAGGTAGAGATGGTATTGAATTGAAAAGTGGCACTGATTTTTATGTTGTTTTATGTAAAATTAAGTTAGTGGTGTCTTGGTTGGAGAGGAAGGTGATATGGGTAGAATTAGAATTAAGAGTGTGAAGTTAAGTGAACAAGGTAATAAGGATAAATATTTAAGAGCGCTTGCAAGTAAATCAGTTGATTGTAAGAAGTTGAAACTGAGCAAATCTGGAAGCAAATGAAGGAAGCGGTTGTTAGCAGTACATAAGTATATGGATGTGCTAAAGTAGGCATTAAGAATGTTAACAATGAGTGGTGGAATGAACAGGTGATGCAAGCGGTTAATAGTAAAAAAAAAAAAAAAAAAAAAAAAAAAAATTTAAAAACGTTGAATGTACTAATAGCCAATGATGAAGTCTCAAAAGTAAGGTGTTTGGAACTATATAAGGAGGACAAAAGTAATACTAAAAGATGCATACGTAGGAGGAAAAAAAAAGAGGTACATGAACAGTTTGGAAGGATAAATGGGGACTTACAAGGGAATAGGAAGCTCTTCCAGAAGGAAGCATGAAAGGTTAAGAATGAGAATAATGAATAGGGATTGTGCTTTCGTAACTGATGAAATGGATGTTAGGGGAGAGTGGAGGGAACACTTCGAAAATCTGCATAACATTAGCAGTAATGAAGAGACGATAGTGAATGTGAGTGGGTTTGATGGTGCAAGAAGGAATAGGTATTTTGGGGATGAGGTCATTAGTGAGGAGGAGGTAATTGGTAGAGAGAAAGTTAAAGAATGGTAAATCTACAAGTATAGATGAAATTACCCTCGAAATGATCAAGAACAGAGGTGAGATGGAGATTGATTGGATTTTGAAGTTGTGTAACAAAGCATTTTTGGAGGGTGTAGTTCTGAGAGATTGGTGGAGAGCAGTAATAGTATCCTTATATAAGGGTAAGGGGAATAAGGGTAACTGTAGGAATTATAGTTGAATTAATTGTATTTAGGTTTTATGGATTTGCAACAAATGTATGGTAGGATTAATAGGGAAGCTCTTTCGCAGGTGTTAGTGATATATAATGTTGGTGGTAGGCTTTTGAATGGAATCAAAAGTATGCATGACAATAGTGAAGCGTGTGTAAGAATAAATGGAGTCTAATGTGATTGGTTTAATATTAATAGCAGAGTGAGGCAGGGATGTGTCTCCTTGGTTATTCAATTTGTATATGGATGGGGTTATGAAAGAATTAGATGTTGGGGTGGCAGGGGATGATGTTAGAATGATTTAGAATGGAAGAGAGTGGAGGGTGCCCCACCTATTATATGCAAATGATTTGGTTTTGTGTGGCGAATCTGAAGAGTTTGGGAGGATTGGTAGAGAGATTTGGCAGGGTGTAAAAGGAGGGGTTTGAAAGTAAATGTAGATAAGAGTAAGGTTATGGTTGTGAGTAAGGACAGTTCTCGGTGTGAAGTTATGTTATACGGTGAGCAGCTGGAACAAGTATCTGAGTTTAAATATTTAACATACAGTATATGTTGGATGAAAAGGGAACGGATGATGCAGAGTGTAGTAGGAAAGTTGAATGGCAGGAAGGTGGCTGGTGAAATTAAATCGTTGGTGGATGTAAAGACACTAAGTCTTGGGTGTGCTAGGGTGTTACACTCTTACCTGAGGGTATGTTGTTACCTGTGTTAATGTATAGTAGTGAGACTATGGTCTGGAATAAGAGGTATAGATCTAAAGTACAATGTGTTCAGATGGACAATCTTAGGGGCGTGTTAGGTGTGAGAATGAGGAATGAACGAATTAGAGTTGTGTGGGTTGAAGAAATTGGTAAAAGAATAAATAAAGAACGTTAGGATGGTTTGGTCATATGGAAAGGATGGAAGGTAGTCAGTTGGTTAAGTGGATGTATAGTGGTGAGTGTACTGAGAATCGATCGGCTGGGAGACTGAAGAAAAAGTGGATTGAGTCAGTAAAAGAATGCCTGGAGGAGAGAAATGCGAGTTTGGCAGAGAAGAAAAAGTATAATAGTGAAAGCGCATTTTGGGTGAGGGGGAAGGGGCTGAATTAACCTGGCCAAGGGATGAACCTACATTGAAGAGATGAAATAGTGAGGGTCTATTGCCTTCTGTGTAAAGCTCTAAGGTGATTTGACAGGGACTTAAAGGTATAAAGGGAGGTATTAATGGGCTTTCTTTTAGACTTGCGTTATATTCCTCTATTACTTTTGTTTCCAGTGCATGATACGCATCTTGGGGAGAGGTGGGTGATATATATATATATATATATATATATATATATATATATATATATATATATATATATATATATATATATATATATATATATATATATATATATATATAAAACGTAATAACTTCTTTGAATGTTTTTGTTTTTTAAATTACTGTCAATAATCCATCCTTTACTGATAATTTTATAAATGCCCAGTTTTTGGGCAGGCATTTATGAAATGGGCAAATGTGTGGACAAATGCCCATTTTATAAATGCCTGCCCAATTTGCATTTGCCCAGCGTATATCACTACTCTTATCTACATTTACCTTCAAACTCCTCCTTTTACACACTGCCAAATCTCTCTACCAATTCTCTCAAACTCTCTTTAGATTCACCACACAAAACCAAATCATCTGCATAAAATATGTAGAACACCCTCCATTCATCACCATTCTAACGCCATTTCCTGCCACCTTCACCTCTAATTTTTCATAACCCCATCCATATACAAATTGAATAACCAAGGAGACATAACACAACCCTGCCTCACTCCACTATTAATTCTAAACCAATCACTTTTGACACTATTTATTCTTACACACGCCTCACTATTGTCATACATACATTCGATTCCATTCAGAAGCCTACTACCACCATATATCATTTACACCTGCCAATAGAGCCAATATATTAGGGATGGGCTAAATAGTAAATTAGCCAGATACCGGATATCCAGCTGTAAGTTAAAACCGGATACTGGATATCCGGCAGTCTATATATATAAAGTGGCATATTTAGGGGGGGGCCATGGCCCCCCCCCCAAAATTTATTAGACAAAAATTTGAAGCATCATATCCATTAATAATTTAAAGTGCAGAGGTTAAATTAATTTTATATAATTCATCATAGTCGGGAACAAATCTCGTAAGTCCTTTAGTTAAAACTAAACTTGAAGACATCAAAGAAAATGCAACATTAGAATTTCAGCAGATTTTTGAAGAATGCTATCTGAATCTGAGCTGGGTATTGAAATTGCTGTACCAAGAATTAACAAATTCCAAAAATACAGACCCAACATTCCTTCTTCCAACCCACAAATGAATTTCTCATTCATTTTTATAAGATTTTTGGATGATTTAATATCAGCATTAGGAGAGGTTTTTAATTCAGAAAATTATATATTCCTTGCAATTTGTCATACCAAACAGGTGTAATGTGCCGTATGAGAAGATAAGACAGCTCATTTCATTACGAAGATCTTGAAAGACCAATTGAAGATTTAGTAAAAGCAGAATGGGATTTATGGAAGTTGAAACGACATCACAGCACAGATCATCCAAAAACAGCAATAGACGGACTAGTTTCTTATTCGCAGTCACAATTTCCAAATATTTACATCTTGTTGCAAATACTGGTAATTTTACCCATGTCTACTGCTTCAGTAGAAAGCTTTTCAACATTAAGACTTCTGAAAGCCTACTTGAGAAATACTATTTGAGATGAAAGCCTTACTGGATTTGCCATCCTCTACATACATCGTAAATATTGAAATAAAAACTGAAGATATTATCTACTTTGCTCACACTCATGCCCGGCGATTAAACTTAACATCAGGTAAGATGATTTTAGAAGTACTTTATGGCAATTATTTCATTTTTCTCTTAGAAATTTAATATTTGGTCCTTCCATTTTATATATATATATATATATTATATATATATATTTATATATATATATATATATATATATATATATATATATATATATATATATATATATATAGGTATTAAATTCTATATTTGAACATATTTCTCTTAGAAAGTTCTAGTGTTAGTTGTGCTCTTTTTAAGAAAATTTCTTATATGCTTCAACATTCCAGAAGCTTGCCACTTCAAGAATTCTCTCTTAAAAACCTTTAACTTAACTTTTCTGAACTTAGAACTTTTTTTCCAGAAAATATGAACTGATTCAAATATAGAACTTTCCTATATATATATTAGAAGTATATAGTATATATATATATATATATATATATATATATATATATATATATATATATATATATATATATATATATATATATATATATATATATATAACTTTTTTTTTTTTTTTTTTTTTTAAAATTTATTTTATATGCTAATTATATATATATATATATATATATATATATATATATATATATATATATATATATATAGTTATATAAATTTATATATATATATATATATATATATATATATATATATATATATAGTAATGCCTTAATTAAAATATGTGAAATCCTTATATAAATACTGATAGTATACCTCAATAAATTTCTTAAATTATTTGATAAACTTCAGACTTCTGCACATGAGTTTCAAGACCTTTTATTGTCCACCACCTTTAATGCTCATAGAATTTCAGATCTTGTATCATCTTTAATGCAAAAAGATGAAACTGATTGATAAACTGGTTTTGGTTGGTTATTAATAGAACACTCAGGGTCATTACAATCGGTTGAGTATGATCAGAAGTTGATGGAATGGCATAATTTTCAGTGCACACACTTTCACTAATATTTGTATTATTAGAACACTTAAAAAAGTTTTTCAATGTTGTTGGTAATGCTGAGTTTTGATTAAATCTACAAATGAGTTTTCCTCTGAATGTGAACTTCGGCTATTATTCCATGTTATAGAGATCAAAGTTCTTTTTACATACTTTACAGTATGCCTTGGAACTATCAGGTCCTTTACCCAACCACCAGATAAACTGTGGGTTCAGTTTGACGTCCAACCACTGGTCATTAAAGTTAGTTTTTTTGTTTGAAGTCATTTTATAAATAAATAATGAATACCTTCAACTACATAAAAATCCAAAATCAGTCTAACCTCAAAAAGTATAAATTCCTAAAAAAAAGATATAAGCAGATAAAGTCATGTCATACAGTCTAAAACACATCCATATACCAATCACCTTCAATGGGAAGGATAAACTTGGAAGAACCTCTATGGACAGAATAGGAAGAATAGTAGGTAATAATGAACTAAAAACAGAAAGAATCAGGATAGAAGTAGATTTATGGAATGTCATTCCTCGCCCATCCCTTTCATTCACTTATCAAATACATCTCTCATTCCACAATTATACAGTAAGGAAAAAAATATATAAAAAAAAGTAACTTGGTCCATGGATCATTCATATGTTATGAAATTTTAAAATTTCCCTGACTTTCTGCATATCTTAAAACGTTTCCCTGACTGATTTTTTTTCCTTGACTTTCCAGAAAGTGTGAACCCTATTAATAGGTCCTAAAACAAATTTAAAATTTTTTTTTAGTATATACTCCTAAATAATGAATAAATGAAAAAAACAAAAATGACTGACGTCTAGGAAAAAACTACAGCCTCTCAAAGTTATTAAAACTCCCATAGACTTTTCATTTTTGATCATTCCAGGCAATCTAGTTCAGGTTATGTTTTAAGTATACACAGTAAATCTGTGTATACTTAACAAATCTTATAACCTGAACTAGGATGGCCCTAAAACAAGCACAAGGCTCGTTAAAAAAAAATTTTTTAATAAGAAATCCTATGGGAAAATTTTAAACTTTAAGAGGCTAACTTTTTTTCCTAAATACAAATTCACTCATTTTTTGAGTATATCCTGTGATTTTTATTTTTTATAAAACCTATGGGAAAATTCAAACTTTGAAAGGGTGTAACTTTCTTTTCTAAAGATGCCAGTCATTTTCATTTTTTTTTTATTATTCATTTTTTTGAGCAGGCCTATATCCTGTGATTTAAATAAAAATCGGAGGGTGAAGTCCTTCTGCGCTACTTTCACCATATTTATATATAAGAGGTTTTTCACAACGCTTTAGTACTTTTACATAGGAATGAAAGATAAAAAAATAAAAATTATTGGAAAAAAATATTGATATTTTGGCAATCTGATGAATTCAATAATTACCCTAGGATGACCTTAAAATGAGCATGAGGCCCACTAATTTTTTTTATAATCTATGGCAAAATTTTTAACTGAGGCTTTAACTTTTTTTTTCCTAGACTGAAATAGTTTTTTTTTTTTTTTTTTTTTTTATAGCCTACTTCATTATTTTTTTTTTTTTTTTTCCTATTTTTTTTTTTTTTTTTTTAATTTTTTCAGAAAATCCTATGGGTTTTAACTTTGAGAGGCTGTAACTTTTTTTCGTAAGTATATGCCGCATTTAGATTTTTTTTATTTATTTTTTGAGTATATTCTGATTTTTATAAAAATTGGGGGTGAAGCCCCTCTGTGCTACTATAACCATATTTATATATTTTATTAGAATCTATGCTATGATTTTTATAAAATCAGTATAACCTACCAGGGTTCTCATCTACCACCATTCAATAGAGGAATAATTAGAAACTCAATGGAATTAAAAAATTACCTAACATGCACTAGGATACATTATTACATTAGATTGAACAGTACAAAACTTAAAACAGCAGACACAAACTGCAGTACCATAAAAATTGTATGGTGTGCCTTAATAGGAAATCGACTGTGAATTTGGGAATTTCAATCACTGTGCAGTAAAAATCTGGAATTTCAAAAAATAAACATTCAGAAACTGAGCTAGAAATTGCGAAGTGTATACCGGGGTAAAATTTATTTGTACAGTCCTTTTCTGTTGGAAAGTTAATGATCGTCTTTTTATACTCCAGAATTAAAAACAAAAGGCTTTACAATATTTTCGATTATTTTTCTTTAAATACTCATGATTTCGGAAATCTTGTAACTTAATTTTAATAGAAATACGCTAAGGCTAAAGGGCCTACCTATTTAGTACCATTTTAGAAGCTTATTCTTTTTTATTTTAAGGTTTCAATAATTTAAATTAAGTTTCATGTTCTAATAGTCTAGTCAAAAGATAACTATTTACAACATACCTCCTTTTCCACGGCCTGACATAATTACTATTTTTTTTATATATTATTTAAATAAGAGTTTACAACACAATTTTACAATCTCCTGTATAACTATAACGCAAGCGCAAATAAATGCAAATACAACTCAACGACTCAACCAGAATACAATGCCCGCGAAACGAAAATTGAAATAGGCGCAACTTGACGAATTATATTACTAAATAAGTGCAAAAGTTCTCCAAAGAAATAACTAGGGATGATCAAAATAGGGATAAGACATGATTATCGATGAGCTAATATATTGAAATTATTCTGTAATATGTTTTAATGAATCATTGACATTATTCTGTCACAATATGTTTGCAAAATTGCAAAATTTAGTATTTTATATAATATTTTAGGGAATTTTAAAACCCAAATATTGATTATTTAGCGAGTGAAGGTCATCTCACTGTACCGTGGTCATCTATTACATAATACATATCGGAAGACTAATTTTGTGTTTGCCGATCTTATTTTAACGCTTGCATATTTACAGATTTCGTGCTTCTCAAAATTACTGATTTTATTACACTTACATATTTACAATTTTTTTGCTTCTCGAAATTAGCAGATTTACAAACAAATCGTATATTGCTTGGTGTAAGCTACGTTGAGGTATATACTATATACTATGGCTACGTTAAGTAGTAAGTACCAGAGTACCAGGTAAAATAGCCTATATACGATGTCATCGTGAATAGTTTGGTACGTCTTTTTTTTTCCTTTAATAATTAAAATTAACTAAAAGTTTTCAACTATTGGCTATTCGATATTAAATTTTACTTTATCCCTGATAAAACAAACTTTTCTAATTTTTTAATTAAAAATTTAACCTTTGTAATTACAGTTAACAATTTATTTTAGCTCGTTCTTTTACTACATTTATAAATATTGTTGAACTGCTATGAGCGTCAGATATGGCAACCTAAAGGGTGACTCAGTCTAAAATCCATTTAAAAGTAAAGTCAAACGACTCATTTTATTCAGTCACATTTTGTTATTCGGTTGTGTTGGTGATTACGCTAAGTCTTTGAGACTCTCTCATTTTGGAATACGTGGTGCTATTGCTAAATAATAAGCCTAGCCAATTAACTAGAGCTTTTCTTTTCTGTTTACACAGTTCAGAAGAAAAAAATAGTCAATATGGTTTATACAGTGAAGAGCGAGGTAAGCGATACCACTTTTTTTATGTTTATAGGTGTCTTTAAATTAAGACATTTGGCCAAAGAAAAAAAATTAAACAAGAAATAGGATAGGGCCTATGCAATTTGTCTAATATTTTTGTTTCTATTTGAGAGGTTAACTGGCATTTTTAATACTAGAAACTGATCGCAATGTCGTTTACAAGAGCAGGGAAGTTAGGTAATTGTTTACAATAAGGGCCTTGGCATAGATTTTTATAAAAATCACAGCATAGACTAAAAAAAA
>JABUQX010012951.1:0-25000 GCA_015478945.1 Trachelipus rathkii | reverse complement strand
TTATAAAATAAAAAAATTAATGGACCTCTTGTTCATTTTAGGACCATCCTAGTTCAGGTTATGATAAGATTTGTTAAGTATATATATACCGTCAACCCAGGCAATTTCAGAAAAAATCGTCCATTTTTTTTAAGTAGCTAACTAACTTAAAAACTTATAACACTTACAGAAATTATTTCTAGATATGATAATAAAATATGGGCATTTAGCAATCATTTAATGTAAAGAAATTAAAAAAATAAAAATAACTTTTTTTAAAAAACCCCCAAAACATAAGCTTTCTAAAATTTCTTTTTTGCGGGGCAATTTCAGAAAACCTAAGAAAAGAATAATAAAATTTTAAACCAATTTTGGTTGACACTAGCTGAAATGAGCTTCCCTTACGTGTTAGTAGTAAGTAAGGATGATAAATTAGCCGTGCATTACTCGAGTTAGCCAGATTAGTTGATTTTTGGTTAAATCATGGCAACCTTATCAACCATGTTAGCCACTTTTGTTTATTGTGTTGCATCACTATTATATGGGTTTCCGATGCCACTCAGAGTCGATTCCCATTGTATTGAGTTGATTGGGCACCCATTCAACGAGTGCATGGCAGAGAAGCACGAAGGAAGATGGATGAATGAGATTCTGAAAATTGCCAGCTGCGGCTTCATAAAATGTTAAATAACTTTTTAATGAAATGTTGTGATCAATATGTATTTTATATGTATACATAGCTTAAACCCTATACAAACAAAGTCGTTTTAAACAAAATTTTAACAATTTTTATTTTTTCGTACACAGACCTTATAATCTAAATTAAAAAATTTTAAAAATTTTTTTTTTTTTTTGAAGAAAATCAATAAAATCTAGGTTATTTAATATTTTATTATTTTTTTGTAGTTCACTGCACCTGTTAGTCTGCTAGAACTTTCATTAAAATTTTTTTTTTTTTGTTAAAACAATAAAAACAAAATTCTGAAATTGCCCCAGTTGACGGTATTTACTGTGTATACTTAATAAAACATTTCATTCCTGAACTAGAGGGTCCTAAAATGAGTACAATTTGGAGTTGAATTGACAATGAAAATCTGTTACAAAAATCTTTATAAAAAATTTTTTTTTAAAGTGTATAGCAGACTAACAGGTGCAGTGAACAATGCCCAAAAAAAAAATTTTTTTAAAAAATATATAAATAACCTAGATTTTTTTATTTTTCTTTCAAAAAAAATTTAAATTTTTTAAATTTTGATTTATAAGGTCTGTGTACAAAAAATAAAAAGTGTAAAATTTGTTCACCCAGTCTTTGAAAGTACAGGTTTTAAGCTATGTATACATATAAAATACATATTGATAGAACATTTCTTTAAAAAGTTATTTAACATTTATGAACCAGGGGCAATTTCAGAATTCCATTCCATTCCATCTTCCTTAGTTTCTGTGCCAATGCAGCCTCTGTCTTTTCAGATGAGGAATCCCAACTAGGGCGTCTCAGGCTCATTTACGGTTCTTGGAACCTAAAATTAGATCTACGTCATTAAAACATAAAAAACAATCTCATTTTACCTAATATGCACAGCTGGAGCCAGAATTCAGTCTGGCTCCGGTTCCAACATCAGGACTATTTCATTCATTCTCTTCTATGCACTCATCAAATTTCATCCCTCTACGAGCATTTCCAGTTTTTTTTTCCCCAAACCCCCCCCCCCCCCTCACCTTGACTGGGGTGGCCAGGTTTACAGCATTTGTCGATCCATTCAGGTTAGGTCTCGGTTATGTTTTTGTTATACTGTGTGTACTTAACAAATCTTATTATAACCTGAACTAGGACCTTGAGGCCCATTCAGAATTTTTATATGAAAACCCTATGGGAAAATTCCAAACTTTGAGAGGCTGTAACTTTTTTCCCTAAAGAGATTGATCATTTATTTTTGTTAGTCTATGGTGGGATTTTTATAAAAAATGTATGCCAAGGCCCTTATTGTAAACAATTACCAGAAGTTATAAGTAAACTGTATAATAGTTGTTAGTTTGTGCCCCTTATTGGCAATAGTTGAATTTAACATTCTAAAAAAAATGTTTTTTTAAAATCGATCAATGTTTTGATATTCCTATGAAGCCACATGTTAATAAAAAATTGCCAAAATTACAATATTTTATATGCAATTGTTCGGTGTGTTCATTTCTTTTTACATTCAAATCAGTAAGATTATGGTAGACGCAGATTTACTGTGTTTTATTAACAAAACTTATCATAACCTAAACTTAATGGGTCATAAACCGAATTTAAACCTAAAAAAAAAAATTTGGTAGATTGATTAAATTTAATATATGAGAGGTTTGACAGCTGTGTTGAGTACTCTTAAATGGGGATGAAAGATATATAAAAAAAAAATTATGGAGAAAAATATAGATTTCGTCAGAATCTGCTATACTCCACTATTACCTCCTTATTTAAGGAAAGACATAGACATACTAAAATTCATTGACATTGATGAGCTGCCTTTGGTAGGCTACTTAGCAACCATTGTCATCAATATATATATATATATATATATATAATATATATATATAATATAATATATATAGATATATATATATAATATTACATTTATAAGTCTATATATATATATATATATATATATATATATATATATATATATATATATATATATATATATAGTAATATAAATATGTATATATTATATATATATATATATACTATATATATATATATATAATATCATATATATATATATATGGTAATTGTATTAAAAGTTTAGGTTGATAACTTAGCATTTAGTTATTATTCACATTATGAATTTGAAATGGATTTGTTATTGTAAACATAAAATAGAGTGCAAGGAATGCAAATTCAGTTAATTTACATTAAAATATTAAAAATTCACTTATAAAATAATCAAGCTAGGCTATCTTCACTGATCCAGCATTATAGTTATTACTCATAAAAAAATAAGTCAAGAAAATATCATGAAAATAAATCAATATTAAACCAGAATTTCAGAAAGTTTTAAAATTTGGTGTTGAAGTAATATTTTTTTTTTTTTTTTGCTCATACATATTTTGTAGACCTCGTTTTTCTGAGTCAGAAAATTTTAGGTTAAATATTTAGTTTTTTTAATTTTGAGGTTAAAAAAAAAAAGTTTGTATAAATGTCAGTTTATTTAACTAAAGGTGAAGCATTTTAGAGAAATGTTCCTTTTATAAGAATATAATCTGTATATATATATATAATAATATTATATATATTATATAATATATATATAATAAATAACATATTATATATAACTATATATATATATATATATATATTATATAATATCATATATACTATATATAAATACTATTATAATATATATATTTATTAAAATAATATATATATATAATATGGTAATGTTATCAGAATCATTGTTTTTCTGATATCGAAATTATCTGATATCATTGTTACCCGCAGTCTATATAAGAATAGTTGTTCAACACGAATAACGAGTACAATTGGCTTCAGCTAAACTTTTACATTAAATAATTTTCAAGAATGAAATACTTTGTTTATAGTTACGTATATATTAATGAATGTTATTTAAAAAGAAATTTATTTAAAATTAAATAAAAATTCGACCCATTTTGAACTATTATATACATAATATTTATATAATATATATATATAATATATATTATAATATATATATATATATATAATATTATATATATAATAAGATATATTATATATATATACATAATATATATATACTATATATATTATATATATATGTAGAAATCCTTTCATCAGTGGTTTGTGATACTCGGTTCGAAATTGTGAATGTTATTTAAACATCGTAGATATATTCGAAACAGGTTCTAAAAATATAAAATATAAACAAAACTGATAAAATAAAAATTAAAAATTTAAATGCTAAAAAAAATAAAACATATAATTATACATAATTGTTCCATAAATTCATTGAAAATAATATTTAATAAAAAAAATATATTTTTGGACTTTTTTATTTATTTTTGTCCTTTTAGCTTTTGTTTGAAAACTCATAGAGATGTTACTTATTTATATTAATACCACATTCCACACCAACTATAATTAATACCTATTAAAAATAACTAAGTTACCTTCTAAATTACTGATTGTTTTTGGATTTCAGAAATGGCTGAATTAGGGTGGGTGGATTAGATATTTACTCAAATTGTAGGACTGCTGCTTTATACAATAAAGTTGCTCGGAAGATTGTTCACTCCTGAATCATAAGCTGAAGAAATTCCTTACTTAATTCTTCTTTTGTATCCTCACATTTGATAAAAGCTTCTCAGATGTTCTAAATTTTCTTCTGGCTTCTTTATTCATATATTGGATTGAAGAATTCAATTGCTAGTTATTCCAACCTTAATAGTTTCTCTTGTGAAATTAATTAAAACCCTGAATTGATTTATTCCACCTGCGTGCTAAGTAGTCTCAATATCTTCTTTTCTTGACTGAAGTTCAAATTCTGTACTTTGCTTTTATTTTCTTGTTATTGAGGGCAAAAAAGTTACAGTTTTGTGATTTTAGGGTCAAAATCGGCTGAAATTTCCAATATCTACTATTTTTATTAATATTTTGCTTCATTTAGCCTGGAAGTATTGCAAGTCCTTATGTGCCCCCACCTTCAATTCTATTTCCCCAGCAATTGTTCAAGGGCTTTTAGAAGCATTTTTGCTTCTACCTTGAAATATTTCGAGTTAAAATTTTGTTAACCACAGGTTGATGCTCAGTATAGTATGATCATGGTAATGAATTTTCCTTTGCTTCTACCTTTTTATTTTTACTATAGTAAATGGTTTTTCATATATATGTTAATACAAAATATAACATAGGTTAATAATGCTAAGAATATTAAGTTTTCTTGTTATTTTTAGTTTCCTTAGATTATAATTCTGTTGTCTTCCTGTTATAATCCTGCACTTTCTCACCAAGATCAATTTTGTTATTGGTCTTTCAAAATGTTGTATTTAAAGTATTGCTTGTTCTTTTATTATTTTCACACTACTATGCTCACTCTGTTTGAGTCATCTTTATAAACATTTACTGTTTTTCCTAAATTCCACATATTCTATGGTAATGTCTCATTAATAAGAACTAAATCTCCTTCTTTGTGTGATTCTTTTCTGCTAACCATTTACTCTTTTTTGCAATAAAGCGACATATTCTTTGATCCATCTTTTCCAAAACAAAATCAGCAAATACTGAACTTGTTTCCAATTCTTTTAACTATAAGTAGCGAATCTTATCTTGAACATAAACCTGGTGAATGTTGATATTTCCTTCATTAAGGGTTAATAAATGGCATTGGTGTCAAAAGCTTCTAAGTTTTCTAAAATCATTTGAAAATTCTGGATTATGTTTGAATTATAATGAATTTCTATCTCACAGAACAAAGTGTCAATGTTATCATCTGTCAACCTTATGGCTTTCTAAGCAGAGTGAAGATTGTAAATATATTATCCTTACAGCTAATGTGTCTTTCAAAATGACCTCCTTTATGAGAAACATGAAGGGGTTTGAAACTAGTCCAACTGTATTTCTTTTTGCTCAAAAAACGTATTTACTTTGCTTTACTATTCCAATTTTTAAACTTGTCCTTTTACATTCTTTGTTAGGCCTTTTCCAACCCCCAAAAAGTTTCAATCCATTATCTGATCGGATCAATTTCCACATTACCCCCCGTTTCTACGGCTGATAAATCTCTGTAGAGCATTGATGAAAAGCATCAGATCTAATTGAATATTAAACATCTCTAAATTGTATGCCTCTACTGCTTAAAACAATGAAAATATTAAATCCATATCTTTTTTCTCTTACCTTCCCTCTTCCCGCTTTACTACAAGAAAAGGGCAAAGCATCTATTCCAATGCTCGTAAATTTTGGTATATCACATTCTAATCTAATCTGTGGCAAATCTCCATCAACTGCTGAAAGTCATTCAAGGTACTTTCAAAAATATATGCAATCTTTTTAAAATCTTCTTAATACTTCTACTTGCTCCATTGATATATAGTATTTCTCTTTTAAAGCATTTAAAACTGTTTGATTTTCCTAAATGCCATATTTCTTGGTTTGAAGTCTCATTATTAACATTGTAACATGACTATTTGGCAAAGATAATTGGATGTTTAAAATCATATGAAACATTCATTCAGATTTTTATTCCTCCCACCTACCCTAAATATTCCATTATCATCTATAAATGGTAAGAATTTTGCCAAAATATGCCTTTTTGGCAAAGCTTCTTTCTTTTTTATTTTTGTATTGTAATCATGAAATTCTTTATTTGTGTACATATCTTGTAACATAGCCTTTTCTGCATCCTTTAACTCTGTGATTGTTCATAGCACCTTTATTCCAGGCTTTTTTATGCAAATTTCTTTTAACTCTTAAAATCCATGCTACTTTTGTTAATTTCATTCCAATCTGAAAAAAGAATGTATGAAGCTTGTGTCTGTTGAACTTTCTTGTAGTTGTATGGCCATCACTGATTTACTTTTTATAATTTCATTCATTTTCATCCAAATTCTAATTTAGTTTTCTTTATTTTTGCCTCAGGCCATTGAAGCTTTGTACTTGCTACAAAAATTCTGACCAGTGCCCATAGTTTATGTTCAAAAACTCAGTAACAATATTCCTTTACTTGCCTATATCTGCAATATATCTAGCTTCCTGGTACATAAGTTTCCATTGCTTATATCTGTTTGTGATCTAATATAATTAACTCTATTATGTACAAATCTTTAAACCTTTGATTCATTTTGAATATTGGTAAAACAATTTCACTATCTGTCCAAAAATACTCTTTTGTTTATGTTCACATCTAATCATTTTTAAAATTTGATGTATGTTGACAGATAATTTGGCTGCACTCAATTCTATTCTTGTGATAGTTAACATCAAATTTTTATTTACTATCAATCTGTTTAGAATAACACCAATCGAACAATATATTTCATTATTCTCCCCAATGAACCTTATATATGCTACTGCAGCATATGTAATTGTGAACCATCGAAAAAATATGTAGATCGACCCTTTTATACTTTAAACAATTTGGATTGTATGGCCTAGGGACTTGAAAATCATTAACGTTTATTAACATCAATTAGCCATTTTATGTAACTTTTTTTATATCTAATGGAATTTCATGATCCCAGTTAACCTTTCTAAATAAATTTTGAATATCTTTTAAACATTCTTTGGACTGGACTAATAAATCCTAGTGGATCATATATGGAAAAAAATGCAACTGAGTATACTTCTTTTTGTCAAATTTTTATTTTGTAATCTACCCTAGCTTTCATTATAATCTATTTCTGGGTCCCAACTTAAGCCTAATACTTTGTGAAGGTAATCCATCTAAGGATAAGTTTATTTCTTTAAAATCTTTGACTTAAGTCTTTTTATCAAATTTTCTTAAAAAATTTCGTTTGAATTCACAGCTACCTTGATGCACGATTAAACCACTAAATTTTTAAACATTTCTTTAAATTTTGTAAACTGCTTTTAGCTTCCTTTTCAGAACTTAGACTTCAAGCAGTAATCTACATAAAAAAAATTATGAATAGTAGCCCTGACTCTATCACTAAACTTTTGTGCTTCTTTTATCTTTGTAGTTTGGTTTAAAACATAATTTGCTTTTGAAGGAGATTTCACACTGCAAAATATGTGTACTTTGACTCTATATTCCTCTGGAGCTTTCTCTAAATCTCCATTTGAGAACTATAAGAAGCTTAAATAATCTTTATCTTCCTCATCACTTAGATTGGTAAAACATGTGTTTAATATCTCCTATAAAAGCATATTTCTCCTGACTAAACCTTAAAAGTACTCCTTGTAGGTTAGAAATAAATTTAGGACCTGTCAGTAAACTATTATTTAATGAAATGCCATTACATGGTAAGGCAACATTAAACACCATTCTCAATTTCTGTTTTTGATGGTAAATAACACTGTGATGTGTTAAACAAAACCTCTCAGTATTTAAAAGTTCATCTCTCTACCTTCTCTTCAAAAATCAAATTTTAACATTTCATCTATATTCTCACTATATTTTGCAAAATATTCTTCCTCTTTCAAACATTTATTTCTCAATGAAAATAGTATAAAGCTAAAGCATGGTTTTAATTATTAGGAATTTATGGATTCTCACTCTTAAATGGTAAACCTACCAGAAAATTACCTGTGGATGTTCTTTGCAATGTATTTTCATTTTATATCATCAACACTTTCACAAATTTGTTCTGAAATCTTTTCAGAAAATACTCTCATACAATACTTTTTAATTAAGTAAATTTTCACTTTTTTCTATGATTTGACTTCTGTGGCATCTTAAGTTCATAAATGCTGGAATCCTTTCTGGAGTGGTTCCTTGCAGGGTCCAACCAAAAACATACTTAACTGCAAAAGGATAATTGTAAAGCCCTTCTACAATTTTAATAGGCTTCAACAACTCACTATTGTTCATTCCTACTAAAAAATCCTATTATTTCATCAATGAAGTTACGTGGAACATTTCTCAAATAATCGAATCCATATACATATATAGTATAATAACTAATACTCGTATTATACTATATATTAACATATAAATAGTATACATACTAATATAGAAACTAGATTAAATCATACATTACTAATCATATATACAGTATCTATAAATATTTCATATACAAATTTCACCAATCTACTTGAAAAGTAATTATAATATATATATATATACTATATATCAACATACTTTGAGCTGAAAATACCCCGGAGACTCTTCCTTGTAAAAGTGGGGCTAATGTTTCTTCTTAAAGATATCGATAGTACTAGTACAGACGTCTCAATTTGCTCATCTGCTCGGCATCCTAAAGACTGGCTCAAAGGTTATTGCCAAAAGTATAATGTAGTTATTTTATTTTGCCCCGCAACATTGTTGTGATGTCAATGTCCTTTTGACGACCATGTCTCATATATTTCATATCCCACACTACATACACTATGCAAACGCCACACTATAACGAACTATATAAGCTACACATCCCTCATGAAACATCTATTCACTATAAGCTGAAGACACTATACTATATTTCTTATACGACTCTTAAGCATCCATATTTACTCCTGTTTTCTCTCGTCCTTGAACCATCTCTTACTCAGGTTATTTATAAATCCTTATGTCATTCGCATGGGGCTCCAAGAGGTACTTTTGACATCAGCAGATAATTATCTTTTTGTCCTCTATCCTTTTCTCACTTTGGTGACCTCTTAGCCTCTTATATGTATATAGTGTCTTAAGCTATGTTTGAAGGATATATTTTTACTTTGAGTTTTAGTGTCATATATAATGCTTTTGTCTGGATATCTTTCGCTGGCTCAATTCGCTAACTAACTCGATGGCTTTGGAATGCGGTTCCCATCATACGTCAGGAGAGTAGTAGCTAGAGGAGATGGATGTTGTATTAGTAGATGATGAGCTAGGATAGAGTATTGAGGAGTGAGTAGGGAGGTGAGGTGCTAGGTGAAGTGGCGCAAAGTGAAGTGCAAATGAGAGATGCCGCAAGTGAGAGTTGGGGCACGCCAGAAGGAGATTGGGTGAAAGAGAGAGAAAGAAAAAGAGATAAAGAGAGAGAACGCGCACGAGAGAGAGAGAAATGTTATTTGAAGTGCCTGAAGTGAGGTGCCAAGAGCTAGTAGCCGAGAGAGGTGTGAGTGGGCATAAGATAGTGAGCGAGTGAAGTGAGGGCAGAGAGTGTTATGTGTATCGACGGTGCCTTGTTCATAAGAGCCGTACGACCTGAGCTAGAAATAGCCTAATATGGTGTCTACCCCTAAGGTTATAGGTACTGCGTAATGCGAATTTTGGATGTATATTACAAGAAGCTGCGTGATGGAATGAATGGCTTTCCTACTAATGAGTTAGTCTTTTGTGCATATCACTTGATAGCCTATAATATATATTAACTTGCACCAGCGCACACCATTACACTATAACACTTATTACGACACATTCACTATGACACTTATACACACTATGAACACTTATAAGCGCTGTACAACTCTCGCATAGGGCACTTTACATTAGAACACCATAATACGCTCTTACAGCTCAGACCCACACACGAGATACACTTCGTTTACACTCACACAGCTTGATATTTTGATGCATGTCAACTTATGATGCCCTCATTTGATGCCGCCAAACTTTGATGCTGCAAGCTTTGATGCCGTTCAGCAAGCTTTGAATGCCTACCAGGCATTAACTAGCCTGGCAACTTATCGATTGCGTGCAGCATTAAATCGCCTCAACTATAATGGATAGCCGGATGGCAACTTTGATAGAGGATTGAGATACGCTTTGATGACTGCATCTTTGGTGGCGTCATACGTTATGATACGGTCTATAATTGGAATAGATTCGATCTTAGATGAAAATGAATGTTGAATGGGATCATGAGATGCATAACGCACTGCACTAGTGTTAAAAGAACAGAGTTTAAATATAGTAAATGTACTTCACACCTAGTTCAGCACAGTTAACGCACCAGGGGTACAGCATGAAGCCCGCACCCGCAAAGGATGCAAGGCGTCGCACCGCAGGTGGACAGGGCGCTCACGTTCCCAGGTCCGGCAGCGTTCCGGCGCGCGCAGTGCGCCGCAGGCGGCAATATTTCAGCGTTCCCGGCCTACGCGGCGTGCGCCGGGCAGGCGCAATATCCCTGTGGGAATGAAAAATATATATAACTATAAGTCATTCATTTTATTTCATAGCTTGAGAACATTTAGTATAAAATAACATTTCGGCGAAGCCAAAAACTGGTAACTACATGATAGCAGTCACTATTTATTTAATCAGCATATAAGTTTAATTAACATTATTTTTTTGTACACTGTGAATATTTAATATTTTACAATACTTTTTAATTTATAAGATTTTTAAAAAATTGGTATGTTAAGAGAAGAAGAGGCCAGAGTGTCTGATATATAATTCATTTTATTTATGATATATTTTTTACAAATTATTGGTTATATTAAATAACATGAACTTTACATACCTTAAAAGCAGTAAATGGAGTAAATCAGTAGAGGTGTTTACAAGACACAAAGGGATTAGTACTAGGCTTTTGTTTTACCGCTGTTTTACTGCTTTAAACTCATGTTTTACTGGGGGATTAGTATGCATATGTTTTACTGCTTTAGAGCTCACGATAGTATGGGATTAACTTTACATACTTAAGGAGCAGTAATCAGTAAAATCAATAGTAGGTGGTGAGGGTTAACCTAGAACGACCAGATGAATAGAGAGGGACGTATAGTAATGCTTTTTAGTTTTACTGCTTTATAACTGCTTTAAGAAATCGATTTTGGCTGCTTTAGGGTGGAGAGCTTAAACTTTCTGCTTAGTAGCTTGTAAACTCGGAGCACATACATTAAATGAGACTAAAGCAGTAAATCAGTAAATCAATAGAGGTGTTACGCACCGTAACACCGATAAGGTAATAGTAATGCGATTTTTTGATGTTATGAGGCACGTGATTTACGGTGTTATTGAAACTTTGGTACGAATCTAGCTTCACTAGAACTTTCTGATTTACTGCTTTAAGGCTTTCCTGCTTTAGCACTGGTTTAAAGTGATAGTGATTTTACTGTTTAAGAGTCATATATTTATTAGACAATGTAAATGATTTTTGTAATTTTGATTTTAATATTTGTGATATTAGTTTATAACAGTCAATAGTGTTTATTTTACTTTTTATTACTTTAATTATTATGAATGACATTTTATGTATTATTTTCTTTTTTTAATATCTTTTTATTATTTTTTATGTTTATATTCATTTTATTTTATTAATCTATTTATTTTATTTTTATTATTATAACTTAGTTGCTATTTACTTTCATGCCGTATTGATTTGGTATTCATGTTAGCACACACAGCACGACACACAGGCACACACACATAGCTACACAACACACGACACACAGCCAATCACACAGGAGAGACACCGCTACGACTACACACGACACAACTTAGCACTATACACCCATATCATATGACGCACTTATACACACATTCAGCTTGACAACTTGAAACATTACCCATAGACAACTTGATTTACACTTGTGACACACACAGCAACTAGTTCACACACCACACACACACGACCCGCAGTCAGCACGCAGATTTACTATGCACTCTCAGCTAACAGATTTACTGTAACACAGACACGGCATATTACTATGAGAGCACTCACTAAGAGCGATATTACTTTACACTATACACCAGATTTTACTTAACACACAGGCAGACTACACTAGCACTACACAACACACAGTTTTACATTACAAACTCTAGCACGCAGATTATACTTGACACGCAACTAATTAGCAGATCACTATAAACGTATTAATTTATTAAGACATTTTTTGTTTAGGTTAAGGCCAAAGAGCACGTACATTTATATTAATCATTCAAATATAACTAAAATTATTTTACAAAGTTTTTGTAAAAACTTCTATAATAAATCACTCATTATCTTTGAGCAAGAATTTAGTTATTGAACTGTTTAATACTTTTTGTGTTATAATTTTTATAACTTTCAAGTTTTTATATAACTTTACATAAATTTTATGAAATTTTATAGAGAAACATATATTTTAGCGTAACGCTTAAGGCAATAATGCCAGTAAGGTCAGCACCTCTAACACGCCCTGCTACGCACGGAAGCATGCTGAAAGTTGTGGTTGTTCTATTGAACTTACTGCTTTAAACATCATCTTTAGCCATGTAATAAAGTTAGAAAATATAACGAGAAAATAAGTTCTTCTCGCTAAACTAACAATGTATTTTTATAAATATCTCTTTTCTAAGTTCTTATTTAAAGATAACAATTATTCACTTACAATTTATATTATTCGCTCGATGTAACTAAAAATATTTGGCAAGTTTTTATGAATAATTCGGATTTTTCTTATATTATGTTATTTTTATTATTATTATTAATTATTAATTGGAGTTATTATTATTATTATTATTATTATCTAATGTAAATGACAATCCATCACGAGAAATACTACAACACCCGTCTACTCCTTAAGCAGATACGAAACTGACGCTTGCTCTCGTGATAATAGGTGATTGTAGGATAATCCTTTTTGTATCCCGGGAGCGTATTTATGAGCCTAATTCGCAAGGTCAAGACTATATTTCAAGAGCTGACAGACTTTTTTCTGTTAAAATGTAGGTGCAAATATAGCTACGGGTTAGGTCTAATTTAGGCCGCTAAATATAGGAAATTAGCCATTTTTTTTGTATCACAGGGGCGGAATTTTAAAGCCTAATGGACGCACGTCAAAAGAGTAATTCGCAGTTATAGACAAGACATCGAGAATCAATTGGTTATTATTTATAAATATATTCAAACTGAAACAGGTGATGGATGCGTAAGATGCCTTTGGAGGGCTAGTGTAAGAAGGAAATGTTTTACCTTTCTTGTGAGTGAACGGAGTAATCCTTATCTCTATGATGTACCTCGTATGTGATATGGTCGAGAATTTATTTTATCGGGTTTTTGGTTTTAAGGTATGAAAAACATGTTTTTTCAATATGCCTCGAGCCAAGCTTTCGTTATTTAACTCTTAACAACAATGTAAATAGTTTATTTATAGAAAGTAAAAATAAGGATAATAAAACTTTACTGTATAAAAATAATTAGAAATTTTAATAATCCATTCCTTACACAATCCATGATATATGTACTATATATAGGTATATTAATATAGTATATATATAATATGATAATATATATTATAGTATATATATATAAGTATATATATAGGATAATAGATATATATATATATATATATATATTATTATATTAGTATATATAGGTATATATAATAGAGTAGTATAGGCTAAAACCACGTGTTTCTCAGAGTGTTAAAATATATTTAGCAAGTGATTTTATAATATAAGGTTTACATTAGAATATAGTGACAGGAATACTTAATTAATTTTATTATAAGACAAACTTGTCCACATAGCATTTTAAACACACATGTATTGTTTACGCCTATTTTATATTTTAAGAACCTCTATTCTTTGCAAATATGCGGCCAATCATTATATAATCATTATCGATGATTATAGTTTCGTAATCTCTAGTATACGCATTCAGTTTTAGCACAGTAAAAAGTTCGGCCGCTGCTAGATATACATTAGTATATTTTACATTGCTGGACTCAACCGGTGCATATAAATAACTTTTCCGTGCGCATTGGTTTTCTAAGTGGATAATGAGGTTTCTGTACGTTCCTATAGAATATAGGAGAAAGCGATCGAATGATGTGCGGTGAGGGATCATCAATACAGGGTTTTCTTAATGCGTAGTATTCTTGGTATAACAAGTAATGATGAATTACAGTTACGTAATTAGATAACACATATGTCTGTCTCAATGGCTGTATTAACATTTTCAGAGCTTTCGCGTCAAGCGTCTGAAGCATAATATTTTCAATCTGCGCTAGCCTGAAAATGTAGAATCGCAAATGATGTAGGGGGTTCAATGGGCACTGCTGTTTCATTTTATTTCTCTCATAATCTAACTTCCAACTGATTATGTTTTGTATAGTTTATATAAATGGCTTAGTAAGGTTTGTTGTATTCGGGTTTCTTCGCTCAGGCTAATAACTGTTTTAGGGCAGTTTAAAGCTGAGCTTGGTTTAAAGTTTTCTGTAAGCCAGCCACTCTGCAGTGTGATTACATATACAAAGTATTCATGGGCTGGAACTCAGCGAAAATACGCTTGTATTAATAACAGGGTTGAGATTGAGGCTAGCACAGCTTGAAAAATTCAAATCGCATGCGGTTTCTTTTATATAAGAATGAAACCCTAGCTTCCTGGGATCTTGTTTCCTCACTGGATAATAGTCTTGGAGTGAGGTATATTGTTAAGGTGATTCATGATATAACACTTAGTGAAAATAGAACACTTTTTATCTACAAACAGTAGAGCTTGTTGCACCGCTTGAACCAGTGCTAAAACGAGTATTGATTTTAAAATGGAGTTATTGGGTCTAAAACATCAGCCTGCTTCAAATATGTATTTTTCATCTAATGCAGAGGTAGGCTCAGAGGATATGAAAAAACAATTGTTTTTTGCAGATACCTTAAAACCAAAAAAGCGATAAATTAATTTCTCGACGAATCACATACGAGGTCCTATAGAGATAAGGATTAGCTCCTCACTTCACAAGAAAAGGTAACATTTACTTCGCATATTATTACTTTCTTACCGATCATGCATGTTTTCCGTTTGAAATATTATTTATAAATAATAACAAGATTATTATTTTATAAATATATTTCAAACTGAATACATGATGGATGAGCAGAGGGAAATATTATGTTAGAGGTACTGTAGCGATATGTTAATACAGATGAAGAAGTACATATGTGTTATCAGTAATTACGTAACCGTATTACCCATACATGTTATAGCGGCTAAGAATACTACTGAGCATTTAAGAAACCTCTGATTGATGATCGCTAGCGCACATCATCGATCGCTTCCTAAGTTCTAATAGTACGTACAGGAAATTCAATTTAGATCTACTTAGAAACCTAAATGGCATAGGAAAGTAGGTGTTTATGCAGGTGATACGCTAGAATGTAAATTAACTATGATATCTGACGGAACTTTTTACATATGTGTTAACTGAGGGTATTTATTACTGAGATACGAACTATATCATCGATAATGATATTAAATGATTGCATATTTGCAAAGATGTTAGCAGAGAATTTTAATATAAAATAGGCGTAAACATCATGTGTAAAATGTAATGTGGAAGTGTATATATAATAGATAATTCCTGGTGTTATATTTAATGTGAACAGCTTTATATATAAGGAAAATGGCATTGTAATATATAGGGGGTGTTAACACTTGCTGTATATATTTAATTTTAGCCTATATATTATATATATATATATATGTAAATATACTATATATATATATATAGGCTATATATAATATATATATATATATATATATATATATAGATATATGAGTAATAATATAATTAGGTAACTATATATATATTATATATATATATATATAGATATATAGAGATATATATATATATATATATATAATATAATATATATATATAAATAAATAGATTTAAGCTATGTATTATTAAATTTTCTATTATATAGTAAAGTTTTTTATTATCTCTTATTTTTACTTTCTTAAATAAATATTTACAGGTATGTTAAGAGTTTAAATAAACGAAACTTGGGCTCAGGATGTGAAAAAACATGTTTTTTTTTTTTTTGTGTTTTTTTTTTTTTTCAATCACTTAAAACCAAAAAGGCGATAAAATAATTCTGGACCAATCACATACTAGGTCATATAGAGATAAGGAATTTACTCCGTTCCTACTGTCAGGCAAGAAAGGGTAATACATTTCCTTCTACCGTGCTCAAAGGTATGCTTAACGATCCATCATGTTTTCAGTTTGAAATATATTTGTATAAAATAATAACATTGATTCTGCGATATCTGTCTATACTGGATTACCTATGTTTGACTCTGGTATTGCTTATAATCGCGCCTGTGATACAAAAAGGCTTATATCTAAATTTTAGGCTAAAGTGTAGACGTAACGTAGTTATTGCACCGCATTTTACAGAAAAAGGTCAGTTTGAAATATATTTTAGACACCTGGAATTAGGCTAAATCGCGCCCGGGATACAAAAAGGATATCCTACAACCCATTTTACAGAGAGAGGTTCCAGTTTCGTATCTGTAAGGAGTGCGGGTTGTTGTGTTTTCTTGTGATGGATTGTCATAATAAAGTAAATAATATAATAATAATATAATATAATAATAATCAATAATAATAATATATGATAATAATAATAATAATAAAGAAAATGCGAAATTATTTAAAAAAGCTTTGAAATATTTTTAGTTAACATCGAACGAATAATTAAATGTAAGTGAATAATTGTTCATTATTAAATAAGAAACTTAGATAAGATTTTTAATAAAATACATGTTATGTTTGCCGAGAAGAAACTTATTTGTTCATTTTTATTAGCTTATTAGCATGGTAAAGATGAATGTAAAGCAGTAGTCAATAGAACAAAAACGCTAGACATAGGCTTGGTAGTAGAGGGGTGCTAGGGGCTGGCTTTACTGATTTATTGCTTTAAAGGTACGTAAAATATATTTGGCGAGTTAAAAAATTTCAATAAATTTTAGTAAAAGGTATTTTAAAACTTGATAGTTGTAAAATTTATAAACAAAAGTATTAACAGTTATATAATAAATTCTTTGGCTCAAGATAATGTAATTGCAGAAAATATTTTAAGAGAAACTTTGAAATAATTATTAGTTATGTTTGAAAGGTGGAGTAATTAATAAAGTAGCGATGTTTAAATTAAAACAAAAAATGTTTATAATAAATTAGATACGTTATAAATGTTGTAAGTGAGTTGTGGTGTAAGTAAATACTGTGGTGGTGAGTGTAAGTAAACTGTGTGTGTGGTGTGTGTGTGACCGCATGTGTGTGTAACTAAATCTGTGTGAGTGTAAGATATAATTTGTGTGAGTGTTAAGAAAATAATGAAGGCGTGTTGTAAGTAAAATCTGTGTGTGAGTGTAAGTAAAATTGTGTGAGTGTAAGTAAATCTTGTGTGACTGGAGTGTGTGTGTGTGTGTAAGTGGGTGTGTGTAAGTGTCTATGAGTAAATGTAAGTGTCATTAGTGAATATAGTGTAATAAGTGTCAATAGGGTGAATGTGTGTTATAAGTGTAAGTGTGTGGTTGGTGTGTGCGTGTGTGTGTGTGTTCGTGTGTGTGTGTGTGTGTGTGGATGTGTGTGTGTAGGTGTGGTATATGTGTGTGTGTGCTGTGTGTGTGTGTGTTGCTTAAAATATATGGATAAAAGTGAAGAATGGTATAAGGTAGATAGCTTAGTTATAATAATATAAAATAAAATAATATATATAAAATAAAAGTAAAAATACATAAAATAAAAAAGAAATAAAAGTTAAAATAATGATAATAATATAAAATAATAAAGAATAAAAATAAAATAATAATAATAATAGATACATAAAAAGTATTAAAACAAAATTAAACATAATATATGTATAAATATTATGAGTTTAAAACAGGTAACATAGTGGAGTTAAAGCAAGTAAAGCTAGAAAGTTTAAGCCAGTAATAGCTGAAAGTTAAAGCAGTAAAGCAGAAGTTAAGCAGTAAATCAGTAAAACAATTGAGGTGTTATCCCTTAGGTGTTAGGTAAAACCTCTATTGATTTACTGATTTACTGTCTTTAAGGTATGTAATGTATGTGAGTTATAGCAGTTATAAAGGCAAAAGTTAAAGGCAGATAAAGCAGAAGAAGTTTAAGTCAGTAAAGGCAGTAAAACAAAAGCATACTGTGCCCTTAGGTGTTAGGTAATACATTTCTAGTTTGATTTTTACTGATTTACTGCTTTAAAGGTATGTAAATATACAAATAAATATGTGAGTTTAAGCAGTAAAACATATGTTAAAAGCATAGTAAAACCATGAGTAAAGCAGTAGAAACAGTAAAAACAAAAAGCATACTAAATGTCCTTGTGGTTGTTAAGGTTAACAGCCGTTTTCTATTGATTTACTGATTACTGTTTAAGGTATGTGAAATGTTCATCGTTTTTAATAAATATTTGCCGTACGAACTGTAGTAAAATAAATGATTATATATTGCAGACACGTCTTGGATTTTTTCGCTCTTACATATACAATTTTTTAAAAATTTAATAATCTCACACAAAGTATTAAGTAAATTAAGTTATTAAGTATAAAAGATAATGTTAATCTTAATCATATGTGTTGAAAACAAAAAATTAATAGCGAGCTGTAATGAGTTAGCAGTTTTAGGGCTTCGCAGAAATGTTTTTAATAAAATGTTAAGTTATGAAATAGAAAATGAATGACTTTATGTATATATAGCTTTTTCATTCAGCACGCGGGAAATTTTTTGCGCGCTCGTGGCGGGCCCACGCGGCGGGCGTGGAACGCGGACAACTATTGCGCCTGTTCGGGCCGCTTCACGCGGCGGGCGGGAACGCGGCGGAGGGAACGCGCGGGTCGGCACCTTTGGGCGGGTCGGCGAGCATAGGGCATCCCTTTGCGGCGTGGGGCCTCAATGCTTTGAGGTCCCCCTCAGCCCGCTGGTGGTTAATTGGTGAAACTAGGGGTGAAGACAATTAATATAACTCTGTTCTTTTAATGAGACGGGTAGAGATGATCATCAAAGATGTAATTTCAGTCTAAAATGAAGTCACCAATATAGGACGGTATCATAAGATAGACGGCCATCTAAAAGAAATGAGTCATCAAGATGGAAGCCATTAAAGTTTGAGGCATCAAAGTTGAGGCATTTAATGCTGAGGCATCAAAGTTGAGGCCTCAATAATGCTGAGCATTCAAAGTTGAGGCATCAAAGTTGAGGCAATAAAATTGAGGCCATCAAAGTTAGGGCATCAAAGTTGAGGCATCAAAATATCAAAGTGTGTGAGTGTAAACGTAAGTGTATCTGTAAGTGTCTGTGGTGAGTGTAAGTGTATATGGTTATAATGTAGTGGATATGAGAGAGTGTAGCGCTTATAAGTGGTCATAGTGTGTATAAGTGTCATAGAGAATGTGTGTATAGGTGTTACTATTGTGTAATGTTGTGTGTGTGTGTGCAAGTAATATATAATATAAGGGCATAAGTGATAGAAAAATGACTAACTCTGGAGTAGGAAGGCATCCGTAGCAGCTTGAATATACACCAAATAGATTACGCATAGCGCTTATACGGCTAGGGGTAGACAACGCTATATTAGGGGCTATTCGTAGCTGCAGGGCAGGCTAGTAAAAGGCTTGACAAATAAAGTGGCACTCAGTTGGCAGCTATGTGGCAGCTTCACATGGCTAGTCTATGTGTTACGCTACTATGCAGCTCATTGTGCTACTCAACTTGGCACTCATTGCTATCATTGGCAATCACTTGGCACTCCCTGGCTCACGCTGCTACTCATTTAATACTGCATAGAACACTAATAAGAACATGCACTCTAGATACTTCTTACGATGATTGGAAATCATCAAAGCCATCAAGTTAGGCGCTGGGATCAAAATTGACCGGCCTATGGTAATATGGCTAAGGTCAAGGGTGAGAAATATCATGGTCAAAGCAAGGTTAAGACATCAAAAAGGGGCTTACAGTCCCTAGAGGAAGACAAAAAAATTAGCTGGGTTCTCAAAATTGCACCCTTGAAGACCAAAGGGTTGGTAGTGTGTTCGTACGTGTGTGTGTAAGTAAAAATGTAAGTGTCTATGGTAAAATGTAAGTGTTTTTATAGTGAATAAGTGTCATTAGTGCATGTGTGAGTTTTAGGAGGTATTTCTTTTTGCAAACAACTTGTAGTGCCTGGTGTGTGTTTGGGTTCAATTTGCTTGATATAAATAGCGTTGTTGTGTTGGCTCGTGCTCGTGCTAGAGTGTTCAATGTTAGGAGATAGATTCCATATTCTAATACGGAGTCTTGCAAGTTAGGCACGAACTATGTGAGCGGCGTGGGCCAGACGAGTGGGCTCGCACTTAGCCTGTTAAAGGGGTTCGCCCTGGTCTAGTCTGCGCTTGTTCCTGGATGAAAATATCATGGTACAAACATGGTTAAGAGACAATGGTGTGAGAGGGAGTGATGGGATAGTACCCCCTTATAGGAGGGTGGCAATTCACACACTCTCACGAGTGAGGCCACTCAAATCACTCGCCGTTATATATCACTAATTGGTAATGCGGAGGTGTGGTAGTACGAATGGACAATGGTCGGAAGGGTTCCGCTGGAAATACGGTGCTATAGGTCACTAGCTGGAACAGAGGTAAGAGCAGATTGGTGGAGATAATGTAAATAGGACAGTGAGCGCGCTAAAATAGAGAGTGCGTCATATATTGTTCATGGAAATTCAGCTATTTATCAGCGATTAGTCGTTTATATGGGGTGCGGGTTTGGTAAGATAGAGGGGTGTGTCTAAGAATGTGACATATGGGCACATCGCGCGGTGGCTTGCGTGTGTGGGCAATAAATTCTCGATGGGCGTGGATCGTGTTATACAGAATCGTAACACACTCTTAGGGCTGTGAAGTGTATTAGCGTTAGTTTAGTGGGACTGAAGCTTACAGATCGGTGTGCTTAGCGGAAGGCCAATCACTCGGTGTCTTGATGACGCGAATAGCACAGGCATCTTCCGAAGGGTTCGTTACACAAAAAATATAGGGTTGCCAAAAAAAAGAAAGAAAAATTAGGATTGTTGCTCTTATACCAAAAAAATAGGGTTGCCTAAAAATTAGGGTTGGCCTAAGCTTTTCAAATTAAAAATATTTAGGTTGCGCTTTAAAAATATTAGGGTTCTCCCATGAGAGAGATTTGGGTTCTTCACCAAAAATTTAGGGTTCTCAAAAAATTAGGGTTCTCAAAAAAAAATTAGGGTCTCCCTTCGTCCATCATTCGCTCATCTTTACATATAAAAAATTAGGGTTCTACAAAAAAAATTAGGGTTGCGAAAAATACGCGTGAGGCCAAATTGACTGCGCATGGAACGACGGGATGGTGACATTAGCTGCGGAAGGTGTTTTTTTTTTGGGGGGCCCGAAAAAAAAAAAAAAGGGGTACAAGGCACTAAAAAGGTCAAAGGTGCAGGTCATAAAATTTATGGGGCTGCAAAAAGGTCAAGGGAAAGGTAAAATCAAGCACTAAGAGTTCTCCTCGAAAAAATCCGGGTTCTCAATAATCCGGGTTCCTTACGAAAGAAAAATCGACGGGTTGGTCGAAAAAAAGGTAACGGTCAAAAAAGGTTAAAGGCCCAAAAAGGTCTAGGTCAGGTAAAAAATTTTCTAGGTTGGCTCATATAAAGGTCAATGCCCAAAAAGGTATAAGCGTCAAAAAATAGGTGCAAAGGGGCAGGTATAAAAAATTGGGCCACTCTCATAAAAAGGTCAGGGAAGGTAAAATCACCGTGGGCATTAATTTTTGCTCCTCACGGTGTCCGAATGGCCTGCCCTACTTACTTATATATATTAATGTATATACTTATATCTATATATATACTATTATTATATATATATATATATATATATTAAAATATAATATAATAATAAATACTATATAATACAATATAATATATATATATATATATAATATAATATATATATATATATATCTTTATATTATATATACTATATTTATATATATATATATATAGTATTATATATATATATATATATCTATATATATATATTCGTAATATATATATATAATATTACATATAGTATATATATATGATAATAATATTTATATTATATATAATATTATATATATATATATATATATTATATATACTAATATATATATATATATATGATATTATATATTATATTATATTTATTATATAATATATATATATATATATAAGATATATATATAATAATAGTATATAATACTATTATATATATATAACTATATTATATATATATATTATATATATATAGTGTAGTTATATATATATATATTTATATGATATATATATATATATATATATATATATATTATATATATATATATATATATATATATATTATATCAAAAATGTTATTTATTGCAAATAATTTTGAAATTATTTTATCTGCTGAACTGCTCTTAAAAAAATCGATCAAAGGTGGAGTATGACCTGGCTAAAAAAAAAACTTTTTAAAAATCACGGGTGGGTGTGGGCGGCCTAAAATATATTTTTCAAAATCAAGAGCGGGTCATAAGGTATTAGAAAAATTTCTGACCTGGCACGGAAAATATTGGCCCGTGCAGGTCTCTAGATCTGACTAAACACGCTGTTCTGGGCAAATGCAAATCAAGTTTAATGAACATAGGTCGGGAAATGAAGGTTGAGTAGATATAGTCTGACACTCCCCGTTGTTGAGGTAAGTTAAAAACATACTGAAACACTCGTATAATATTTGTAGTTATTTATTGCATACATAGTAATCATAGGCAGTTGAGCATCCCAACCCAAATCATAGTAGGTGATCATAAGGTGACCTTTCCGACGCGATGCAAGCTTCTATACGTTTCGTCATGGAGTGACGCACTATTTGGAGTGCTCCCAAGTGCTCACGGATATGATCAAAACCATCGTAGACACTTTGCTAAAGGGTTCTTGCGTCGGGGATAGGGTTCTTGTACACCAGTGACTTTAGGTGGTCCTATAAATAATAATAATATAAAGAGTTGAGGTCTGGGAAACGTGGAGGCCATGCAACGTAACCTTCCTGCTCAATCAACCGATTTGGTTAGATCTCTTCGAGATACCGGCGAACGGACAGTTCAAAGTGGACAGAGGCCCCGTCATGCATACAACACATACCTCTGTGGACACCCAGAGGAACTTCCTCGAGGAGAAGTTGTAAACGAAATGGTGATATGTCTGAGCGTTTAGGTGTTCTGGTAGGAAATATGAACCGATACGTTTGCCATGTATCATAGCAGTCCACACATTACACCAGAATCTGCGCTGGTGCTTGCTCTGCATAATGTCATGGGGATTGTCGTGCTGTCATTGGTGGGTGCTATGGAAATTTAGCAAAGGACGCTTCATCCTTGTATAGGATCCATGACACCACATCGTTCTCCTCCGTCTGACTCAGAAGCCAGTGACAGAATTCTACAAGCAGTGCATTATTATTTGGCGAGAGATTCTGCACACGCTGTAAATAATAGGGGTACATACCCTCATTGCGCAGTACGTTCAATATGGTCCGATGGAGACACCATGGGGCTGACGAGTCAATCCCTTGCAACGTGCTGGAGAATAGCGTTCTCCCTCGATAGTATACAAATAACATGGGGCTGTTCACGGTCAACGGTGTGGGAATCAATTGTCCGCTTTCACGCACCTCCGAAAGATGACTGCGAAAATCGTGTAATGTAGTTGTCGTCTATTCAGATATTTGACCGGATACAATCTTGATGAAAATGGTCGACAGGGAGAATGATCGACAAACCAAATAAATGGTCCACATTTATAAAAAAGATCTGCTTATTTAGAGTTTCTCTAGCTAAGATTTTGCCAATTTCTAACAAACTTAAACTTAACACTTAACGCTATCTATTAAGGACGCTGGTCGGCGGAACGCTGTACACGAATAAAATTTTTTTTGATGTCGTTTTGACCATTTAACTTGTCTACCATTTTCCCTGTTGACCATTTTGCCTATTCCCCATCTTGATAGCTCACGACCGTTCCCGCTGGCACGCCCATACGTTAGTAACATGTCGGCCTATTTACGGTGTGGATAACGTACCATTGTCACTGAATCAATACCAGAATTCTGTAATACGTACACCTTATTATGCTCGGTTGTTCCAATATAGGTGGGGAAGATACCATCCGTATCCCCGCTTGCGTCAGCTTTCTTCAGATCGGTCCGGAGTTTAGTTATTATACTTAGTGTTCTTATTTTGCAAAAGTGGCAATGTATATTATTATTATTATTATTTTATTAATTATTATTATTATTATATATTATTTATTATTATTATGTATTATTAATTATGTGATTGATTGATTTTATTATTAGTTTGGGTTTTTTATGTTAGTTATTATGTATTTATTTATTATTAGTTATTATTATTATTTTAATATATTTATTTTATTATTTTTTTTATTATTTTATTATTAATTATTTTATTATTATTATATTATTTTTTATATTTTATTTTTATTTTATTATTATTATTATTATTATTATTATTATTATTAATTATATTGATAGCACGATATATATATATTTGTGATTATATATATATTATATATATATATATATGATATATATATATTATATATTATATCTGTCTTCTCATCTCCTCAGTGCACCG
>JABUQX010012950.1:12500-19526 GCA_015478945.1 Trachelipus rathkii | reverse complement strand
CGGAGATTGTGTTGAAAATAAAATACTTTAGGTCCTAGTTAAAATTTAGGATAATCCTTTTTGTAACCGGCCCGGGGCGATTTAAGCCTAAATCCCAGGTCAAAATATATGTCAAACTGACCTTTTTCTGTAAAATGTGGTGGCAATAACTACGTTAGGCCTAAATTTAGGCCCTAAATTTAGGATAAGCCTTTTTGTAGACGGCTAATTTTAAAGCCTAATACCAGGTCAAAAAGGTAATTCCAGTATAAACAAGAATCATTGTTATTATTATTTTTATAAAATATATTTCAAACTGAAACATGCTGGAATCGGTAAGAATCCTTTTAAGCAGGTAAAAAAGGAATTGTTTTTCCTTACTTGGTGATTGGTCGGGGAATCCTTATCTCTTATTGACCTCGTATGTGAAATTTGTAGAGAAGTTATTTTATCGTCCTTTTTGAAATTAACTTTGTTCTTTAAACTTTTATTTGAGCAGGTGTGTGTTTTATTATTTATCTTTTTAGACCCAACTCATTTAAAATCAATAGTCATTTTAGCTGTTTAGCGTGCACAAGTTATCTGATTTAGTATTAAAAGTGTTTTTTATTTTTACTAAGGTGTATATCCATATTTATAATAAAAACTTACATTGAGGAATAATTATTAATTTCACTTGAATAGATAATAATTAATTCACTAGTTCATAAGCCTAAGCCCAACCAGGGCCAGCATGAGCCCGCACCCCGCAAAGGCAGCCAACACCGCACCCGCTGGTGCGTCCCGCCGCGTGCGCAATATTTCCGCGTTCCGGCCCGCCGCGTGCGCCCGCAGGCGCAAATATTTCCGCGTTCCCGCCCCGCCGGCGTTGCGCCGCGCAGGCGCAATATTTCGCCAGCGTTTCCCCGCCGCCGTTAGATGTTAATTTACTTCATGCCTATTGTTTTTATTTAGCAGTCAATTCCCAGCACACACACACACACACACACACCACACACACACACACACACCACACACCACATTATATTTTACATTTTTATTTTTATTTTTTTTTATTATACGCCTATTGTTATTATTATTGAACACACATACATCACAACACACACACACACTCCACCGCACCACCTATAGCGTATAATTTATTAAACATTTTATTTTTATTTATTATACTTTATGGTATTTACTTCATGCCTATTGTTATTATTATTTCGAACACACAACACACACACACACGCCACACACACACACACATACACACCCAAATACACACTTACACATACGCACCCACCCACTCGATATTTTGATGCCTCACTTTTGATGCCTCAGCTTATTTGTGATTTGTAGCCTCAGGTTTGATGCTCAAACTTTGATTTCTCAGTTTTTTGATACCTCAAACTTTGGATGCCTCAGCTTTGATGCCTCAGTTTTGATGGCATCAACTTTAATAACTTAGCTTTGATTACCTCAGCTTTGGTGGTTCATCTTTGATGACTCATCTTGGGTGGGGTATCTTTGATACCACTCTATATTGATGATTCATACTTATACGCAGTTACACTTACCATAAGACACTTACACTTACACTTATACACCCATACACTATATCTCTTATTCACACATACGCACATACACATAGACACTTACGTTCACCCATAGACACTTACACTCACACACACACACAATATATATATATATATATATAATATATATATATATATATTATATATAATATAATATATATATATAATATATATATATATATATATATATATATATATAATATATATATATATATAATAATATTTCATTGCGAGGATATTACGCGCACGCGGCGGAGGTTACGCGGAAATATTGCGCCTGCGGCGCACGCGGCGGGCGGGAACGCGGAAATATTGCGCCTGCGGGCGCATGCGGCGGGCGGGGAACGCGGCGGGACGCCCCAGCGGGTGGCGGGGTTGGCTGCCTTTGCGGGTGGGGCTCGTGCTGAGACCTGGTGGTTAGCTTATGAACTAAAATAAGTGAATTAATTATCTATTCTAGTGAAAATAAATAATTATTTCTCAATGTAAGTATTTATTATAAATATGATATACACTTAGTAAAAATAAAACACTTTTAATTACAAATCAGATAACTTGTGCACCGCTTTAACAGCTAAAATGACAATGATTTTAAAATGAGTTTGGGTCTAAAAGGAATAATAAAACACACACCTGCTCAAATACAAGTTAAAGAAACAAAGTTAAAATTTTCAAAAGACGATAAATAATTCTCTACCAATCACATACGAGGTCATATAGGAGATAAGGATTACCCCGACCAATCCCAAGTAAGGAAAACATTTCCTTTTTTAACCTGCTTAAAGGATCTTACCGTCCGCAGCATTTTTCAGTTTGAAATATATTTATAAAAAATAATAATAAGCATGATTCTTGTCCTATACGGGAATTAGCTTTTTGACACTGGTTATTAGGATAAATTAGGCCCGTCTAAACTACAAAAAGGCTTATCACTAAATTTAGGCCTAAATTTAGGCTAAGCCTTTTATTTCAACACATTTTACAGAAAAAGGTCAGTTTGAAATATTTTTTGACCTGGAATTAGGCTTAAATCGCCACGGGTTACAAAAAGGATTTCCTAATTTAAGACCTAAAGTAGTTATTGCAACACATTTTACAGAGAGAGAGGTCAGTTTCGTATCTGTCAGGGGAGTGCGGGGTGTTGTGTTTTCTCGTAGTGATGGATTGTCAATGTACATAGATAATAATAATAATAAATAAAGAAACCCGATTATTTAAAAAACTTTGAAAATATTTTTAGTTAACATCGAGTGAATAATATAAATGTAAGTGAATAATTGTTATTTTTAAATAAAAACTTAGAATGATTTTAATAAAATACATGTATGTTAGCAGAGAAGAACTTATTTTGTTATTTTATACCTTAGGCGCTAAAAGCTAAAGATGATGTAAAGCAGTATGTCAATAGAAACAAAACGTGGCATAGCTTGATGGTAGAGGGGTGCTAGGGCTGGCCTTACTGATTTACTGATTTATTGCTTTAAGGTAGAGTAAAATATCATGTTTTAATAAAATTTCATAAAATTTTAGTAAAAGTTATTTTAAAACTTGATAGTTATAAAATTTATAAACAAAAAGTATTAACAGTTAATAATAAATTCTTTGTTCAAAGATAATGATTGATTTATTAAAGAAGAAGTTTTTAGAAACTTTGAAATAATTTTTAGTTATATTTGAATGATAAGATAAATGTCTGTTTTAATTAAAACATAAACAAATGTTTTAATAAATTATACGTTATATGTGTAAGTGAGTGTGCGTGGTGTGCGTGTGTGTGTGTGTGTGTGTGTGTAAATCTGTGTGCGAGTGTAAGTAAATCTGTGTGTGTAAGTAAATCTGTGTGTGAGTGTAAGTAAATATGTGTGAGTGTAAGTAAATCTGTGTGTGAGTGTAAGTAAATCTGTGTGTCTATGGGTAAATGTAAGTGTCATAGTGAATGTGTGTATAAGTGTCATAGTGAATGTGTGTATAAGTGTAAGTGTGTGTGTTGTGTGGTGTGGTGTGTGTATAAGTGTAATGTAAGTGTCATGGTCAAATGTAAGTGTCATAGTGAATGTGTGTATAAGTTGTCATAGTGAAATGTGTGTATAAGTGTTAAGCGTGTGTGTGTTGTGTGTGGTGTGTGAGTGTGTGTGGTGTGTGTGTGTGTATGTGTTTCTAAATAATAATTAACATAGGCAATGAGTAAATAACACATAAGTAAAATAAAAAATAAAAAAAAATAAAAATAAAATAAAAAATAAAAAATAATAATAAAAATAAATAAAAATAATAATAAAAATAAATAAAAAGTATTAAAACAAAATAAAAAACATAATGTTAATAAATTATACGTTATTAAAGAAGTAAAGCAGAAAGTTAAAACAGTAAAGCAGAAAGTTAAAGCAGTAAGCAGAAAGTTAAGCAGTAAAACATGAGTAAAGCAGTAAAAACAGGAAGTTAAAGCAGTAAAGCAGTAAAAAACAAAAGCATACTAATTCCCCCTTGGTGTTAGTAACACCTCTATTGATTTACTGATTTACTTGGCTTTAAAGGTATGTATGTTAATGAAATATGTTGGAGCTGTAAAGCAAGTAAAACTATATGAGTTAAAGCAGTAAAACATGAAGTTAAAGCAGTAAAACCATGAGTAAAGCAGTAAAGCAGTAAAACAAAAGCATACTAATCCCCCCTAGGTGTTAGGTAACAACTCTATTGATTTACTGATTTACTGCTTTAAGGTATGTAATGTTAATAAAATATGTGAGGTTAAAGCAGTAAAAACATATAAGTTAAAACAGTAAAAAAATATGATTAAAGCAGTAAAACATGAGTTAAAGCAGTAAATAACAAAAGCATACTATCCCCTCTGTGTTAGGTTACACCTTTATTGATTTACTGATTACTGCTATTTTAATGTTTTAATGTTTTTAATAAATTTCGACAGTTGTAGTAAAATAAAAATGTTTATATATCAGGCACTCTCGTTTTTTTTGCTTCTTACATACAAACGTTGAGAAATGCATGAGACAAAAAAGTATTAAGTAAAGTATTAAGTAAAAATAATGTTAAATAAATATAATGTGTAAATAAATAGGGTCTGTTTCTGGGTTACAAATTTTGGACTCATGAAAATAACATTTTAATAAAAAATGTTAAGTAAATGAAATAAAATGAATGACATTATAGTATATATTTTTCATTCGCGCGGCGGGTCGCACCTGGGGGTGCGGGGCCTCCATCCTTTGCGGGGGGGGCTTGCCTGCGCCGTGGTGGGGTATCAAAGATGACGTCAGCAAAGATGAGTCATCAAAGATGAATCATCATATAGGTGGTATCAAAGATGACATTCTCAAGATGAGTCATGCGAAGATGAGGCAACAAAAATTGAGTTCGAGTGTGGTGAGTGTTAAGTGTAAGTGTACCTGTGGCGTGTGAGTGTAAGTGTTATGGCTAGTGTAAGTGTCTATGAAGAGTGTAAGTGCTTATAAGTGTTATAAAAAATACTAACTCATGTAGGAGCATTCTAGGAGATGTATTACACAATGCGATTCCTCATACCTTAATTACCTAGGGGTAGACAGCCATATTAGGGCTATTTCTAGGCTCAGGGGAGGCTAGAAAAAGGCTTGAAAAAAGTGGCACTCAGTTGGCACTATGTGGCACTGCACTGGCACTATGTGGCACTCACCTTGGCACTCCATTGGCACTCAATTGGCACTCATTGGCACTCACATGGCACTCACCTGGCACTGCACTCATAGAATACTCACAGAACACTAATAGAACACTCTAGATACTTCTTACGGTGATTGGGAACCATGAAAGCCATCAAGTTAGCGTGGGGCAAAATTGACCCATGGTATAGTGGCAAGGTCAAGCCGAAATATCATGGTCACAAGGTTAAGACATCAAAAAGGGCTAAGTCCCTAAAAGAAGGACAAAAAATTACCGTGGGTCAAAATTGACCATGGACGACCAAGTGGTTGCAGGTGTTTGTGACCGTTTGTGTATAAGTGTAAATGTAAGGGTCTATGGATAAATGTAAGTGTCATCGTGAATGTGTGTATAAGTGTCATAGTTAATTGTGTGTATAAGTGTAATGTGTGTGTGTGTTGTGTGTGTGTGGGTGTGTGTGTCGTGCGTGTAGGTGTTCAAGTTAGGGATAGATCCATACATGCGTTTCAAGTTAGGAACGAAATATGTGACGGGTGGGCCACGAGTGGGCAAAAAATTGGCGTGGGCAAAAAAAATGACCCATGGTAATCTTGGCAAGGTTAACGGCCTAAAAAAAGAAATATCATGGTCAAACAAAGTTAAAGAACATCAAAAAAATAGGGCTAAGCCCTAAAGGAGATCAAAATTACGTGTCAAATTGACCACATGAACGACAAAAATTAACGTGGGCGCGCATTGACCCATGGAAGACCAAAAGGTTGGTCGAAAATTAGGGTGGGTCAAAATTGACCCATGGAAGACCAAAGGGTTGGTCGAAAATTAGGGTGGGCTAATTGACCCATGGAAGACCAAAGGGTAACCAAAAATTACCGTGGGCCAAATATGAACCATGGAAGACGCAAGGTAACGCAAAATTTGGCAGTGGCAAAAAAAAATGAACGGCCAATGGTATATGCAAGGTCAAGAAACCGAAATAATCATGGTCAAACAAGGTTTTAAGAAACATCAAAAAGGGCTGTCCCTAAATGAAAGATAAAAAATTACCGTGGGTCAAAAATGACCCATGGTCGAAAAAATTAGGGGGCGTAAAATAGGGGGGTAATACGTACAACGGTTGCTGACGCAACCGTTTGGCGCAACTTCTTCGAAGGGTTGCCAAAAATTAGGGTTGCCCGAAAAAATTCAGGTTGCCAAAAATTAGGTTCTCAAAAAATTTCGGTTGCCCAAAAAGGTAAAGGCCAAAAAGGTCAGGTAAAAAGGTCAAGGCCCAAAAAGGTCAAAGGTCAAAAAAGGTCAGGTCAGGTAAAAAATTTGGGCCCAAAAAATACGGTTTGCCCAAATTTTTAGGGTGGGGTAAAAGAGGCCGTGCTCCAGTTTCCCTTTTGGGGTAAAAGCGACCGTGCTCCAATATGACCCCCCTACTACTGGCATAGAAGAAGAGCTAGAACTTTGGTACAAAATTTGGAAGGACAAGAAGCTGAGTAGTGAATTGCATAAGCAGGTGCATTTTCAGTAGAAACCCGTAATTTCAAAGAAGAGGTTATAGAATCCAGATACAGAATTATTTAAGATCTTCTCCAGAACTCCGTGGAATTTGTTGCTGGATGGTTGCTGCGGTGCTGCTGCCTACCAACAATCCGTGGTATATTCATATCAAGTCCCATTTGCTCGGCGATTTGATTAGCTTCTTTTAACACTTCATCGGTGATTTTTTCTTCAACTTTCCGATGGCTCCTAACCAATTTCCACAATGTTGTTGATGTGTGCGAGGTTTTTGACGATATCTAAGGTTTTGAATTGGAGAGATTTA
>JABUQX010012950.1:5000-7500 GCA_015478945.1 Trachelipus rathkii | reverse complement strand
TGAGCGCCGAAAGCCGTGCTGGCGATAGAAAGAAGAAATGAGATTCCAGATGATCTAAGAAGTGAGAGTTGAGAAAGGGTTTCAAAGATCTTAGATAGAATACAATTTGAGAGCTATAGGCGATAGTTAGAAGGATAAGAAGCTGCATCCTTTATCGGAATAGTTGGACATATGAGCGCTTCCAAACACTAAGGGAAAGTGCTATATTGAAGCAAAGAGAATATAGTTTGAGACGAGGGCGGGTCAGCACGGAAACACACTTCCTCAAAACTCGGGAAGGAGTGCCATCCAGGCTACCCGCCTTCCAACGTTCATAGATTTGCAGGAGCCCATCCCACCATCAATGCAAATGTACAGGTAAATGCCATTTGGACACCTGAGAGGAGAAGGAGGAGAAAGAAGAGAAAGAATCTCCAGGTTGATTTAGAAGAAAATAGAGGCCGAAAAATTGCCTTTTCAGTTGGAGTATTAGCAACAAAATCATCAGAGGAAAAGAGAGAAAAGGATTATTACAAAATTGTTAAAAGTTTTGCAAAGAGGCCAGAAAGATGTCAGTAGGAGAACCAAGGAGGTCAAGCCGCACTTTCATTTAAATGAAGAGTCGGTTTGCTCGTTGAAGATATCCTGCAACGATTCTCGAGCTGAATGAAAATTGCCGAGAGATGATATTAGAACGAGAATTTGTCCATTCGCGATACCACTGACTCTAGCCAGAATGGCCAGAAACAAAGCACGACGAACCATAGATTTTGAGGAGAAAAAAATTTAGTCGAAGAAGAATGAATCCTGCTCACCCTATCACGATTACAGCTCCACTTTATCGCAGAAGCTGAAACGTCTTCAGAGTCAAAGCAGTCCACTCCAAATGTATAGTTAGCGTAGAAAGCAACGCAATGCCCCCGAATCGGCCCGATCAAATTGCCAGAAAAAAACGCATAAGGCAGGATGGAGCAGTTGGAGAGAAAGTATTAAAATGAAGAGATATAAGGTTGTGGTCAGATTTAATGATAGAGCAAAAGTGTGTATTTATAGAGAGAAGACTAGTGGGAAATTAGTAGGTCCAAGTGTTTTGAAGAATCGGTGAGACGATTCGGAATGGTGAGGTACTTTAATTATTCCTCCAGATCGTTGGAGGAATACTGAGAAATATTCGCTTCCTCGCCCACCTAAAACAGTATGGAAGAAGCCAACCATTTCTGTGGTTGTAACATTGAATCCCTAAAAGAGGACCTCAGTGATTTGGATGAGAAGATATAACAGTTCGTGAGAATAGTAAGGTAATCAAAAAAGACATGAAAATCGGTTCTGTTAGGAGAACAGTAGCAGAAGCATAGATTATTGTAGTAGAGCAAGAAAGATTTAAACCACAGAACATCGAAGTTTTAAGAATTCGAGATTCTCGAGACGTTTGTAGGAGTGTTTATGTGTACATAGGCACATACTCCACCCTTCAGACGGAAACTATGAAATAAGTTATAGTTAGGATATATAACGAGTGGAGTATGCAATCTGGGTTCAACAAGAGCATAAAATGAGGGTTAGTTTAGAGAGGCTGTATTCCATGGATGCCCAGAGTTAGATGCAAGCTATTGATGTTGTAAAGTCATATAAAACGCCACGTCTGTTAAATCTGCGTATCATGACACGCACACACACAACACACAAAAATAAAAAAAAAAAGAAAATAAAAAAAAAAACAGAACAAATAGACAAAAAGCAACGAGAAATGAGAAAAATTATTTGTACGCAAAACCGTAAAATTTTCAAGCCTTGAAATTTTTAAACGGTAAAACCCTATTTACAGCAAATATCTAAAATATGAATAATCCAGAAAGTTTAAAAACACTCACGCACTCACACTCTCTCACGAAATTGCTTACAAAAAAGAAAGAAAGAAAATACTATTGATCAACTACAAAAGTAGAAGCTAAATCTGTATAAGTTTATAATAATGGCCTGTGCCAAATAGGTAAATTGTTACGCTAAAACTCACTCAAGTTGGAGAAGGAGAAACGCTAAAAATTCAAAGGTTAAAGAGATAGAGGAAAAAAACATAACCTATACAGCTATGATATCGAACTAGATTATATGAATCTAAAAGTTTCTCGATAGATTTTTCAGCCCAAAAAGTAAGAAGTATCGGCCAAGTATCGGCCATATTTACCGATACCGATACCCCCAAAAATGGCCGATACTACCGATACCGATACTATCGGTACATCCCTAATATATATATATATATAAGTATATATAATATATAATATATATATATATATATATATATATATATATATATATATATATATATATATATATATATATATTATATAATGTCAGACAATATAATATAATATATATATATATATGAATATATAGTTATATATATATATATATATTATATATATATAATATATAATATATATATATAATATATTATATATATAAATATGTATATATATAATATATATATAATATATATAATAATTATATATATATATAT
>JABUQX010012949.1:2500-20497 GCA_015478945.1 Trachelipus rathkii | reverse complement strand
TGAAGAAGTGCGGCCGAAAAAAAATTACACCACCGCGTGACATGAGAAAAATAAGTTAAATTTGCGTGGAAAACAGAAAGGTCCCTCGTAAGCTTCTCACAAAGTTGATTCAAGAAGCTGTTGTCAACACTTCTCTAGGCACAGTTCATCGGCGCATCATAGACTTGGGCGTCACCTGTCGCCGGCCAGCTATAAAAAACACTTTTGACTCTGGCTATGAAGGAAAAGCGCCTCAAATGGGCAAAAGAATACAAGAACTGGACTGCCGATGACTGGAATAAAGTGAGTACTGTAGGCAATAGTTAATACTTAGTGTTCTGTACATTGCAGTCTCTTTTCAAATAAAGGCTAGGTTGTATGATTTCCAATTGTGGTACAATAAATCAGATATTTTCCAGGTTTGCTTTTCGTATGAGTCAACCGGGCAGATTTTAATGAACAAGTCTAAATTTTTCAGAAGACCTGATGAGAAATTTAAAGAGGACTGCATCGTTAAGCGAGTGAAGCATCCTCTCAGCATAGTGGTATGGTCTGTGATCAACAGTCAAGGCACGGAACGGCTGTACATCGTAGAAGGGACCATGCGGCAGGACGAAGGTGCTTGAAACCAAGATGCTGCCCTAGGTTCAGGAGCGGTTTCCGAATGGGTATTTCACCTTAATGCATGACTCTACATCCTGCCATACGGCGAAGGTGACAAAATTCACTGGTGACAAAAAAATAAAGATTCTGAACTGGCTTGGAAATTCCCCAGACCTCAACCCCATAGAGAACTTCTGGGAGCTGATGAAGCGGGAAATTTTCTGGGAACATATTACCAACAAACGCCATTTAATAGTGCGTTTGATAGAAGCATGGCACAGGGTTGAATCCATCAAAGAAAATTGCTCAAAATGCATTGAGAGTATGCCCAGAAGGATTAAAGCCGTAATTGCTTCAAAATATAGTGTCACCAAATATTAATTTCTTTTAATTTCTTTTCATGTTTTTATCATGTTAGTTTGTATTTAGGTATAATTATGGTGTATAATCCATAAGCAAATGAAATTTTATTATCAAAATATTTCCATCTTGGTTTCATTTCATCCTAATCTCAAAAAAAAAAACTTTTATTACGGTAGCTCTAATAAAATGAGCCACCACTGTGTATATATATATATATATATATATATATATATATATATATATATATATATATATATATATATATATATATATATATATATATATATATATATATATATATATATATATAAGCAACAAGTCTTATAAGCCATACTTTTACCCCCTCATTTTAGGGAATTCTAACTACTGTATCCCCCTCAAACTTGGTACCCCTATAACTGGTGGTGTCACCTCGTCATGAAGCCGAGGTTTTCACGCCACTGCGCCCCTATAATTGGTTATGGCCATCATTAGGTGGAAAATAAACTGCCAACATGAAGTCGGAGAAGGAATCGGAGTTGGAAACAGTACGCTCCATAGCCGGAGTTGAATCATATAATAGGACAAATGAGGTGTCCTTTTATATGTTTTTGAACCCTTAGAACATGATTTTGAGGGTTTCAGAACTTTGAGGGTTGTCTGACAATTCCCTGGAGCGGCTCATGGAAAAAAAAGATTAAACGCATGTAATACATATAATAGGAAGAATGAAGAAAGAATCAGATTTCGGAGACGGAGAAGGCTCATGAACTGGAACCGGATCTTGAAATAAACATACAGTAATACAATTAAGCTCTCTATATATGATTACAAACCCATATAACTCGAATTTGATAGGAGAAGCCTGCGCACCCCTGGGAGGTGGTCCCTGAAGAAAAAACGAGAAAAGCACAGAGTGCTTAACAGGGGAAGATGAAGGAAGGATAGCAGAGGGTGATTACAGAGGAATTAGAACCGATATGCCCCACATGAAATAAAAGCCAAATTAAATATTACCGTACAACAATTAACCTTTTTCAGAAATGATGGCAACTGAATACTATTTTATATAATTTATATATATATATATATATATATATTATATAGATATATATTTATATAGTATATATATTATATATATATATTATATATATATATATATTAATAATATATATTATATAATATCTATATATATATAATCAAACAAGGATGTATACAGAGTGGTTTGGTGTCAGGAAGACAATAGAATGGTAGGAAGGTAATTGATTTCTGTGAGGGGAGAGGTATGTGTTGTGGCAGGTTTTCACTCCCACCACAAGAAAAAAAATGAAAAAAATCTCTACTCACTAGTCTTCAGTCCTAGTGAAGGTCTGATTTCTTCAAGAAGGGCGCAGCGCTAGAACTGATGTGATCCTTGAAGTCTGCGCTCTCTTCCAAATCCTGTGGGAGGTAAAAAGAAAAAAAACTTATAGTTGAAAAGCGCAGTGGAATTTTATTTTTGTCGTTGCTCCGCTGAGGAACTCTACTCTTCTTTTCCTTACCTTGTTTTTGTTGCTGTTAGTATCTTTTATGTCTGGCTGATTCCAATGTTCCTGAATGTTTGTTCTTCTGTTTTTATCTTCGCTTATATTTCCGCTTGTTATTCAGCTAGCCAAGGTATATGTTTATCCTCTTTATCCTCTTCCAATATCCTTTTATCTTTACTTTCCCTAGTCTTCTATCTCTTCAGTTTATATCTATAAAGATGTCAGAATTAAAATATCGATTCTAAACAGAGACCTCTGATATCAGCAAGATAAGTCCAGGTTACAACTATAATCAATGGTTAAAGTTAAGCACCAAAAATTAAAGGAACGAACCAATACTACTCACCAAATTAGCAAACTCTCGTTGTTTCTTTGCTGTTGATAATTTTGACCTCGATCTTTATCATTTCGAAATTCTCTTTAGTTAGTGATTCCTGCCGGTTGACATATCTCGGGTGTTATAAGTATTTTATTTGTTCTTTGAGGTACATCTCTGGAACCAACAACAGCACTCTGATAGCTTCTACATAACCCTGGGGTGACGATTGCATCTGGGTCCGCCTACAACAACACATTCCCTCATAATTACTGTACGTGTGGGGCGCTTGCTGGTTCGACGAAGTGGACATTTGCATTGACTTTGTTAAGTCGATTACTTCCATGACCTGATTTCTTTCTTCGCTTGTCTCGATAAACTTTGTTCCCCATAATCACTAATTGTCCAGGGAAATTCGACAACTTGAGTAATTCCACTCATCAACGCATCTATCAACTCTATCTTTAACCGTTTCTGGCCGCTACCAAAAACTTCTCTACCTGCGGCATTTCGCTTACTTTCCATTTCCAGAAACTGCTCGCTGACAACCCCAGCAATGCGTAAAGCAAAAGCGAGGTACATCTCTCTCCCTCAAACATTTTTTGCTTATTAAATCAGCGTTCAGTGTTGATCTTTTCTTCAACTTGTTCTCTGACCCTGCAAAGTTGGGTTTTTACTAAATCCATATATCAGCTTGATTGTGGCAGAACGATTATATGCATCCAGCAGACCATGGAGTGCACTCTAATAATGGAACCATCCCCTCTGATGCATCCAGATACTATGTCTCACGAAAATGCTCATAATCTTATCAAAGAATTTACCATCGTCTCACCTGTTCAACTGAATTCCCTGTGGTGATACTTTTCTTGGGCTTCTTTGGCTCGCCCCCATTGAGGCCATCAACAGTGGTCATTTTATCCATCAGATCGCCATTCTGTTTGAGAATGTCCTGCAAGAATTTATAATCCACAGTTACCATTGCAGGACCTGGGACTCCATTCTGACTATTCGCTGACTCATTCTGGTTCTGATTTGGTGGTTGAACATGATCGTTCTTAGGAATATTTTCTCCATTGGTCTGTTCCTTTTTGTCTTCTTCTACCAACTCATTCATGCCGTCAGTCAAGAGATTACAGCTAATGAACACGGGTCAAGTTCCCAAAAACTCAGCCATAATCATTTACGAAATTGTATAAAGTACAAGTCTGGATGTATTATGGGGATACAAAAGACCTTAAAATTTGGATTAGATACAGAGAAAACTGTTATTATATCATTTCTTGTGCGTGGAAGTCCATTATAATCTCCTGGTGGGCCTTCCAATGCAGCCGCTAAATAAAGAGGAGGAAGTGATCAGTGCTAACGTAGTAACATCCGAAAAATTTGAGGAAAGGATTTTGTTGGATGAGTCAATGGAGGAGGAAGGTAAAGCTGAGAAAATACCACCATTGGTTGACAAAGTAGTTCCCATGGGTAACCAAAACACCGGTGGGGAGGTAGAGATCGAGATACCGGATGATCCAAAAATTCATCATATCATAATAGATTCAGATAACATAATAGATCCTTTGGAAATCGAGCACGATGATATTGGAAAGATGCAGAGATCGGATTATACTTTGAGACGATTGAAGAGTGCCATTGTAAGAAAATTACCGTTTAATGGTCCGTTACAACCATTTGCTCGCGTAAGTAAATATATCTATTTTATAAATGATCATTTGTATAGAGAGTTCTCTACGGGAGAATTCGCTCTCATTGTCCCCCAAACTTATTTGACGGAAGTAGCTATTAAAGCTCATTGGATGTTTGCCCATATCGGGAAGCAGAAATTGCATTCTTTATTGATAAAGTGGATATGGCACCCAAAGATAACAACTATTTGTAACGATATTACTACCACCTGTAATAAGTGTCAAGCTTGTAAGATCTCAAACATTCTCTATGTACCGCCCACTCTTAAGATCGTAACTTCCAGACCATTTGAATTAGTGGCAATGGATTTGATCAATTTCCCGTCTCCAGGGAAACAATTATGTTATGATGGTGGATCATTTCACGAAGTGGTGGCTGCTGTTCCCATAGAAACAAACAAAGTTAACATGTCGCAAATGCATCCAAAATCGAATAATTGCCATTTTACAAAAAGTCCCGGGCGGCTTGCTTACTTGTACGTAGAGAATTCATTGACCGAGTTTGAGAATTTAAGAAACAGCAAATCAATGATGTATTAACAACCCCAGTATACACCATCTTATCTACGGCGCGTCGAACGGGTAACGCACCATGATCAATATCATGACAGAAGAATGTCAGTAAAGAGGTTCAAAATAAATCGGATGAAAGATGTCACAGTTTAGTGTTATATATATCATACAATCATACGGAAAGAAAGTTAATAACTCCTTCGTGAAAATATCTTGGAAAAAGGCACATGAATTAAGAACTGATCTTTACCTGAGAGGAAGAATTGCCTGACGGAAAAGTCATGTTCGATTCGTTCCGTATGAAGTCCATCAAATGGTAGGTTTAAAGGCTCATCTCCCTGGAAATCTTACGAAAAAAAATTAGCAGTTTCTCATAACACTTATAATTATAAAAGAAATTCAAAAAACTTATAGTTTTAGTGCTAAGGAGATGGAAGGCAATATAAGGCTCATCATCGGCAGTTGCGACATTGGAAAATGCCTCTGAGTAATTAACAATAATCAGTGTTTCAAGATATGCCAGGGAGCAGCAGAAATAGACGAAGAGGAATTGGAAGAAGTTTTCGGACAGGAGAAATAGATATTTGCTAGGTCTAACTTTAGACGAGGGAGAAACGAGTTGTTATAAGGCGATGACGAGGAACTCTTTCGCCAGTTACTTGCTCTTGTAGATACTGGTAAGTCAAAGTGTGTAGATTTAATAAACAGGACAGCAAAGGATTAACTTAGAATTGAAAGGATATTGAAAAGAATGGGAAAACGAAATACACCGGAGAGATATCAGAATAATACTACAGTCTGATTAGAGGAAATTAACGATGTATTTACAATGGGAAAAACATCGGAATGATAACAAAATCAGAAGAATCTTGGAGTCATTTGCCAAGCTCCGCCGGGGAATTTTAGGGATCCTACCCATAAATAGAGAGTTGAAGAACATAGTTCAGCATTTTCTACCCTGTAGTGGGTTTACCATTTTTGAAGAAAACAGAAACCAGAACCTTTATCTTAAATAGAGAGCAGGATGGGCAGACAGAAAATTCCTCTATATTTGCGTTTGAGGGTTTGAGTGAAGTTTAATAGACGTATTTACTTAAATAATAACGGAATTAGAAATCCCAACGAACGGAAAATGTGGGCGTCCATATACATCGATCGAGAGGATTATGTCAAGACTTACCGTTAGTTTTCCCGTACATGATAGAACGAAGAACGAAAAACACAAACATAATTCAAAATAATACAAATACAAATATAAAAATAAAAACAAAACAAAACAAAATACATCTAACAAATGGAAATGATAACAACACAAATAATAAAAGAAAGGAAAGGATTACATAAAAAGTGACAGAAACAAATTTAAATAAAAATAAATGTACATAAAAAAAAAAAAAAAAAAAAAAAAAAAAAAAATAATAATTAATGAAATAACAATAATAGGAAATAAAAACATAAATAACGAGAAATGAATTAAACATAATTAAACAAACATTAGGATAGGATAGTAAGAAAATGATAATGAAATACTTAACAGTAACTAAACAGTTTAATGAAAAAAAATATATAATTACAACAAAAAAATAAAAAAAAGAACAAATACAAAGAAAATTAATAAAAATGAAGACACGTAAATGAGACAAGACAAAAACGGATATAAATAATAATAGAAACATTAAACATAAATGAAAAAAAACAATAATACATATGAACAAACTAAATAAATGAAAAACAATAATATATAAATATATAATATGAACACTAAATATAAGGAAAATACATTAAATAAATGAAAGAACAAAAATTTTTAATGACATGTAACGTACGTAAGACTCACCAATTTATTTGCTAATGGGAAAAAACAATAAAAAACATCATTACAAAAATAAACCAATTTAGACAAATAACAATTACCGGGGGTCAGGAATAATTAAAAGACAGGAAATCAAAGCCAAATGAACAAAAATTATTAAACTGACTATATTAAATGAGTTTATTTTTTTTCTTTTCAGATTCTTCCTGGGCATCGTGGGTGCATGATTTACAAACCCCTACGAACGAACTGCTACCAGGAGCTACTGTGGTTTTTGAATCATATCCGGGGAAGAACCTAGCCTGGTTCCACGATATGGTTTCGGAAATCGTAAAGCCACATTATACCCACTTGTTCATTTTTACACTCATCCCAGAGGCATATAGTAAGACAATTACAAGTTCCTGGGCCCTTTAACCGACCTGAGGGTTATTGGGTTGAGACAGTAAATTTTGCTTATCAAAATGAGGATTTTGCACAGAGATTCTCACGGTTCTCGCAAAAATGTGCCAGTATAAACCCTCACATGCAAGTGATTTTGGGGATTCCACCGTTCCTCGATCTGGTGGAATATAACCGGCGGCTGGTGAGTGGGTACCCGAGGAGGGTACAAGATGTGTACAATGGGGCACCTGAGTATTCAGACCGAGTTCTGCATGCGCAAGCCAACCGCATGCATTCGCATATCCGGCAGTTGAGAAGATCGATAATTACCTGGCACAATAAGTGTTCATTTCCCGGTAATGTACGCTGCTTCTGAAGTGTCAGGTCAAAAGCAAAACATTAAACAATTCATGGAGGGAAAGGTATACACCCTGGGGGAGCAAGGGTTCTTAAGGGATGGTTTGCACCCGGGGCGCGCGGTATGCCGAAAAATCTTTGTAAGGATGCGATCTCTGGGATTCTTTGGTGAGGAAATGAGGTCAGTGGTTAGAGAAGCACCAGCAGTAATCCCCGAAATAGCAGTAACTCCTGAAGTTGCTGTAGTTGCTAGCCCAGAAGTGCAGGAGGTGATAGAAGAAATGGTGGTGGTTAGCGAAGCCAGTGAGGAAGAAACCAATAGACAGGTACTTTCGCATCAGCCCAATGATCTATCCGTGGCAGGGCCAAGTTCGGAACAAGTAGTTCAGCCCGGTTCTGTGGAAGTTCCAGGGGTGCAGGTAGAAATTGTTGCCCCTCGAGCCCAGAGTCACTCCCCAATAAGATTCGGGGATTTGGATCCCAACATTATCGGCACAACAGCAGCTGTGTTGGTGGAACGCCGGAGCCGTACGGTTACAAGGAGAACAAGGGTTACTCCTTATCAGCGACCTGCCTCATCTCAGTCGCGAAGTTCAACATCATCAGTGGCTCCTGAAGTCACTAGATCCCCATCTGTGGCTGGGTCCCTGGAGGCTCAGACTGCGTTTAGAGAGAGAGTATTAACGTCTCTCGTACAAATCCAGGGATTTATGATGGCTTATGGCCAGGAGCTGTCCCTGGAAGAAGTCAAAAGGAGGGTTCGCAGTATATGTGATGAGTAGAGCCCAGTATCTACTCATCATGGAATTTTTAAACAAGAACGTTTAATTTTTATTTTGAAAGATTTTTCAAGAGACAATATTATTTTTGTACCCAGAAAGGGGTAATATTGAGAACAAAGACAAGTTTTTATTCTTTAATTAGATTTGATCACCAAGACAAGTTTTTATTCTTTAATTGAATTTTGATTGGAAAGACAAGTTTTTATTTTTATTGTTTTTGGATGGAAAGCCACATTTTTGTTTGATATTACTAAAGAAAGAAGTTTTCATGGGTTGAGTTGAACTTGGACAGAAGTGGAGTAGGTTGTAAGATGGCCCGTCAACACCGGTGTTGACGGGTGGGGAGGAATGCGATGGTTTCAATTCACCGTGTTCCTTTCTCCCCATCTTTTTCAGTTAAGATTCTAGTGGAAGAGTAAAGCAAGATTTATAAATAAAACAATAAAACAGAGAGAAAGATAAAGTATATACTGAAAAGAAACAAAGAGAAGTAGAGTAAATCAAACAATTCCAGGAGAAAAGGCTGACAACAATCTGAAGAATCGTGGAATAAAGAAGAATCAGAGACGATCTTCTCCCTATAAAGGGTAAGGTTGAATTAATGATGAATTTGTAAAAAGTGAATTAATAATGGAAAGGAATTAATAATAATGGAAGAACTAAAAACGTAAAATTTGACAGTAAATTATAATGGAAAGAAATGAGAAGTCATGAAGTAGATTAATTGATATTGAGTAATTGAATAGATTATTAAGACATTTAAGTTAATGCTAGAGTAAGGAAATGAAACTAAAAAAGAGAGTAAAGATGTTATTACATACAAATTTTTATTGACAGGTCCGAGTTTATAACCACACGTCACCTTTCGAAATTCTCCGAATACAAGAAGTAACCAGTATAGCAGGAAGAGTTCCAGAGCTCTTCCATTAACATCAATTGTAACATTGAAGAACTTTTGAGGACGGTACCACATAATGACCGGCCCTCAGGTAATCACATAACTACCGATTTCCTTAAAATTCAAGAACTGATGTTATATTCTTATGATACAGAGGATAACAAGATTGTATTGTATTATAACCTTTGTCCTCTGAAGTAATATTATTATTATTATTATTATCATCATTATTATTCATAATAATATTATTATTATTATTATTATTATTATTATTATTATTATTATTATTATTATTATTATTATTATTATTATTATAAAATCAGTAAGCGCGAGAGTATATTTAAAGGGAAAGGGAGTGATAAAAAAAAACACTTATATATATATATACACTAAGCTACCACTAAACTAAAGACTAAATTTCATTTTTACCTTTTTTCTCCTTTCATTCCTCATTCTCACCCTCATCTTCATCTTTCATTCATCTAAAACAGGAACAGAAGTATCATCCAAAAATTCTAACAGAGAGAAATCTATACTATTTTTTTATGAAAACCTCATATTTGTACTGAAAAGACGTATTATTATCTTATCAAGTATTATTTATTATTCATCCTATATAGTTATCATATATAAATATTATAAAGTTTTTTTTCATATGGTATATCTATATATATGTGTATACGCATATATATGGATATAGATACCTATTATTTTTGATATAAAGTTCATTGCGCTTTTTGTAAATAAATAATTCCTAATATCTTTTTGTTTAATAAAAAAAATGAAATAAATAATGCACCTCTCTCTTATTCACCTGCAGCCGATAAGTGTTTGGTGAGTTAACGAAAAGTAAAGGAGAAAGAGGGTTATTCCATTCCGTAAGTATTCCGATCAATATTCACGAAGATTTAACTTGGTTATATAAATTTCCCATTGCGAAAAATAATAATTCAGCCGATCTATTGTTAACAGAAATAAAGAAGAGAAGATAAAAGGAAAAAAATAAAGCAAGAGATTGTTGAGGAAAGAAAAAAAACAAAACAAAATTCAACTAAAGCAGATTAAGGATAAGTCGAAGTAGAAATTGTGAAGAGAAAGAGAAAAGATTGGAAATACCAGAATAATAATATAGCAAGGTAAAAAGAGCATAGTTCACTTAGCAGAGCAACGAACGACAACAATAAAATTCCACTGCGCCTTTCAATTATATTTTTTTATCCCACAGCACAAGAATAAAGAAGATTGCGCGGACCTCGAGGAGACATCATCCCCAGTATCGTGCCCTTCTTGAAAGGAATCAGAACTCACTTAGGAGTGGAGACTAGTGAGTAGAGGTTTTTTTAAGACAAATGGAAATGAGAATAGAAGCAAGAATGGATGATATACTGAATAAGAAGTTTGCAAAAGAGATTGGAACGAAAGGGACGCGAAAGAAAGTAACCTCTACTCCGAAGATAGTAGATTTACAGAAGGGAGAGAGCGTTTTGGAAGAGGAAAAGATTGTAAGTGATGTGGATGAGAAGGATATGGATAAAGAGAAAATGAAAGATAAAAATAGAAAGAAGGAGAAAGAAAAAAAGAAAAAAGAGAAGAAGGATCAGAAGAAGATGTCAAAGAATAGAAGACATGAAAGAAGAGTGATAGAAAAAGGTAAGAGTATAGATTCTTTATATAGTAGTGTGAATGAGGAACTGAATGAGATTTATGATGAGGATACCACGTCGGAAGACTCTTCGAGAGATGTTGATGTTCAAGTTGCACAGAGTGTCCTTATTAGGGACATTCCAAAGATCAATAAATATAATGTGCATGGAACTAAGGATGTGTGTGAATTTTTTAGAGAGTATGAGAGTTACTGTAAGGAGAAATTTGATGAAAATAAGGTGTTTTGGGTTAAAGAGTTAGGTGAGTTTTTGGAAGGGAGAATGTTGATTTTTACAAGTGCGATCGTGAGTTGTGGGTGAGCCGAAGTATGAAGTAGTAAAGAAAGAATGTTGGAACAAGTGGAAAGAGTAAAGGGGGGGTAAGTAAGACGGAGCGAATGACTTTGATAAGGCTGGGAGAGGAAAGAATGAATGATTGGAGTAATTATGCGCATAGGTGGAAACATTGGCCTCAAGTTGGAAGTTGGGGATGAGGGATAAATGAAAACCAAAATTGATGAAGAAATCCTGGAGACGATCCCTCCTCCAGTAGCGGAGTTTGTAAATGCGAGGCGTAAAGAGAAAATGAGGTGGAGTAGGGAACGATTGCAGTGGAGGGATGTGTTACGAGATAGTAGAAGATCGTGAGTATGAGAAGACTGAAAGAGATAGAGAGAAACCACGACAGCATGATGTGTACAGTGGTAAGGGAATGAATGAAAGGGCTTCCCCAGTGCCACAGTATAAGTCGTATAGGGATGCTCTTAGGGCCAATCCGTATGAAGTTATGGTAAAGTTCTTAGAGGATTTCTATGGGGGTGAAAATGAAAGACAGGTGAATGCAGGAGGTACGAATGCAATGAGTGCAAGTAGAACACCAGTTGGTAATACGAACATGAGAGAAAATGTTGGGTACAATCAAGGGAATGTGAGAGAATATGAATCGGACATGGAACAGAGAGAATGCAGAGGGTATGGATGTGAAGTGTTTTAGGTGTGGTAAGATGGGACATTTGATTTCAGAATGTAGATGGGCAAATGGCGCGTGTTTTAGTTGTGGGCAAGTGGGACATATGGCTATGAATTGTACAGACCCTCAAAGGGCCGGATGTAGGAGATGTGGAGGGATAGATCATTGGGTAAGAGATTGTCAGCAAGGTGTGAATGTGAGGAAGACTGTATGCGGGAATTGTGGGACTGAGGGTCATTTTTCGAGGATGTGCAGGTTCCCAAGAAATATCTGTACATTATGTGGGAAGGTGTTGGGGAGTAAGACAACCTGGGATGACGCAAATGAATCAAAATGTAGTTCCTGGTGGTAGTGTGAATTTGGGTAATGGAAATGTTGTTGGTAATGGTACGGCTGTAGGTGGTAATAGGAATGTAAGTGTGAATGAAGTAGTGGGTATGAATAATCAGGTAAGGGGAACTGGACCGGGAAACGAGCAAGTGTAGGGTTTACAGCTGGTGGATCCTTAAGTGGTGGACTTAGACGGGAAGGGACTGAATGTTGTTAGGGAAGGGATTGTAAGTGCGGATGTATTTTCGGCTGGTCCGGTAGATGAGTGCATGAGTATTAAGGTTTATTGCGGAGGTATTGGAGTGAGAGCTTTGATTGATACTGGGTGTATGGTCAGTGTAGTGTATAAAAGTGCGTATGATAGGATGAATATACGGGAAGATCAGAAAGAGTCTGGAAAAGGGAATATTAAGGGGATTAGTAATATGGTAATACCGGTCGTTACAAAATTTAGGGAGAGTGTTAAGATTGGAGGTATAAGTATGGAAGAAGGTGAGTTCTATGTTTTTGATAGTAAGAATGAGAAGTATGATCTGTTGTTAGGGTATAAGTTTTTAAGTATGAATGGGATGATTATTCATCCTGATCGTATGATGATAGAGAAAATGGTGAATAAGGATGGGAAATGTTAGATGTATGTGAATAAGGTAGGGGATGTAAAGATGAAATTGGTAAAAGGTGTGGAAGTGTTTGCTCTGGAAGATATGTCTTTGAAAGCGGATGGTGTGGTAAGTGTAAAGGTAGGTTGGAATGCGAATGTAGGTGTAGATGTCGACCAGAATAGCATGTTTCTGGTGGATGGTTATGATGCAAAGTATAGAGTGAAAAGGGTTGCACATGTATTTGATGGTATATTAGATATGGACAATCCTAGAGTATGTATGCAAAAGGTGCCTGATGTGAAAAAGAAGAGAGTGAGAGGAATAAGGGTTGGTGATGTGGTCGGTAGTTTGTATTCGGTTCTGATTGTGGGGGGCAGTATGACTGGGGAATGGTTGAGAGAGAGAGAATGTGGTGTTTTTGCTGGTAATATTGAGAGGAAAGATTGGGTTTATGATGAGATGGTTGAGAAGATACAGTTGCCTGAGGGTTTGAATGAAGTAAGGAGACAAAAGATTGTACGAATGTTGTGGGAAAGGAGGGAAGCGCTAAGCAAAGGCGATGAGGATTTTGGGAGGGCACAGTTGCCTGAATTCCGTATTGTGTTATCGGAAGATACCCCCATATACCAGCGACCTCGTCACTTTCCTCCCCCAGTTGCAAATGAGATTAAAGAGCAGTGTGAAGAGTTAGAGCGAATAGGTGTGTTGGAAGAGAGTGTGAGTCCTTGGAATAGTCCGATTGTGCCTGTGCGAAAACCTGATGGATGTTTGAGGTTGTGTATTGATTATCGTAAGGTGAATGAAAAGACCGTGAAAGATAGGTTTCCTATGTGTGTAGTGTCAGAATGTGTGTATAGTATGTATGGGATGAAAGTCTTTACGAAAATAGATCTGGTGCGTGGATATTATCAGATGCCAGTGGAAGAGAATAGTAGGGCGATGAATGTGGTCATGAATGATTTTCCCAGTAAGAATGTGATGGTGTTTATAGATGATATATTAGTCATGACTGAGACTTTCCCTGAGCATTTGAAGTTAGTGAATGATGTGTTGAAAAAATTGGAGGATGTGGGTATAAAAGTAAAGGTTGAGAAATGTGAATGGTTTGCAGATGAGGTTGAATTCTTGGGACATAAGGTAAGTGCGACTGGGTTAAAGAAAGCGGAGAAGTTTGTTGAAAAAGTTAGGAATTTTCCTAGACCTAGGAATGTTAGAGAGTTGAGGGGATTTTTAGGTTTGGTAGAGTTTGGAAGGAAGTTTATGAAAGATTGTTCGGGTGTGATGAAACTGTTGACTGAATGGACTGGAAAAAAGAAGAGTAAAATTGTAAAGTGGAATGATAGAATGAATGAAGCGTTTGAGAAGTTGAAGGCTGAAGTTGCGAAAGATGTAGAGCTGGCCTATCCGGATTATAGTGAGTATGCTAAACCCTTGGAAGTGTATACGGATGCAAGTGGGTATTGTATGGGCGGTTGTTTGATGCAAGAGCAGGTAATTGACGGGATTGAAAGAAAACGAGTGATTGCATTATGTTTCTGGAAAGGCCTTTAGTATGACGGAGCGAAAGTATTCTACGATTGAAAGAGTTGGCTGCTTTGAGGTTTGGTCTGAAATCGTTGCGTTCCGTTTGATGGATAAAGTTTGTAGTGCGAACGGACCATCAACCCTTAGTGTATTTGCAGCGAATGAGGACAGTTGATAGTCGGCTTGCGAGAACTTTGGAAGATTGAATTATTTCGATTATGTGGGTTGAGTATGTGCCAGGTGAAAGGAACGAGATTGCTGATTTGATGTCGAGAATGCCAGGGAGTGAAAGTTTGAATGAAACGTTGGTGATAGATCCTGAGTATTTGCCTAAGGGATTAATGAAAGGGAAAGAAAGTCGAGGTGGAGGTGATTCTATGTTCGAAAGTGTGTTGTATGGTTTACATGATCTAGCCATGGATGTGTTAGTATTGTGAGTGCCTGAAAGTATAGAAGAATTGCGGAGGGAAGTTATGACTGAGGTGTGTAAGAAACCTGAGCAGATAAGGAGTTAAAGAAGTGCGACAGTATTGTAAGAGAGTTAAAGGACTAGTGTAATGAGGTGTGATGCCGTTGCAAGAGGTGTGGTTGTTTGAGAGTAAATTGTTAAAGTAGTTGTTGTGTGCATTTATGGCGGGGAATGACCGGTAATTTATAGGAGTGAGGGATTGACAGGAACAGTGTAGGTGAGCTGCATTACAGTGTTTGAGTGGGGTACATTATAATTGGGTAATAGAGAAAAAGAGTTATATGATAGGAAGTATGTCTTGCAACAGCGAGCACTAGCCGGAGTCATTGAGGATGAGGAAGATGCGCCACGGCGTTGTCCTGGGGAAATTGAAGAGGTAGTGATTACGAACATGGGATGAGTGGTAGAATGGCGGTGAAAGTGCAGGTAGATGGTAAGGTATATTGTGGGTTGATTGACACTGGGTCTCAGATTTCTTTAAATCAGACATCTCTCCAACTCATAACACCGATATTAATCCACCTCCATCCTCTAATATTACTAATGATACTAATCTGAACTTGGAAAACTATTGATCCAACGAAGATCCTCCAAAGTTTATAAAAATCCATACAGATTCCATAAAGTTTACAAATAATATTCTCATCTACTTCTTCTATCTCTTCTATTTCTTCTTCGACGCCTTCTCTTTCGTCCATTATGATATGACGCGACATTCCAAATGAACTGTTTCGTGTCATTTGGCGGGACTCCATGTTGGTTCGCTGAGGTAATCAGCTGTTGTCTGGACAATGGTTGGTAACATTTTGCTGAACATTTCCGAACATGATTCTTTAAATACATGAATGTTCTGATTCAAGCCTTTAAACTTGTCGCTGTGTTCATAAATAAAGTTTGTATAGTCTTTCAAAGTGTTAGTACATTATTTTGAGACACCCTATATATATATATATATACAATATATTATATATAAACCACATATATAATATATATATATATATATATATATATATATAATATATATATATATATATATATATATATTATATATATATTATATTATATGCCTGTATAGAACAAACACACCAGAACAAAAAAAAAAAAAAAAATGTATGGTAATTTCAATAATTTTGTTAAATACATTATAATATAAGGTAACCTAACCATGTTTTGTTTTATAGAAGTAGAAGGGAGGTCATTTCATTTATTGGTGCATTTTCCTGCCTCCATGCTAAAATACATGCCTTCTCTTCCCCTTGTGTGTGTTAGCAAAATATGGTCACTGAAACGCTGGAGGGGGGGAAAGATTGAGATTTGATATATATATATATATAGTCTGTCCACAGAAATAAAACCCACCAAATTTTCCACACCAAAACAACCCATCCTGTATTTCACCGTATGTGAGAGTTTGACGCCAAGTAAGTGTTTCACCATGTATATACATGTTTTTTAAGTGTATATATGCATTATCATCAATATATATTGATTTACTGATTTTTGGGAAATTTTTAAAATTTTCCAAAAATTTTCGAAAATTTGATGCACATTTTGCCACTTTTTTGGTTTGCTTTCTGCTTACATCACATGAAGACAAGTGAAAAATATGTAAATATTAAATGAATCCCTATGAAACCGATCCTTTCTCAGTTTACAGAAGTAATTTGGTGAAGTTTCATGCAACCACCAACACACAGGTACCAACCAAAGTGAACACACAGAAACAACCCATGGGTACATAAATGCAACCCACCTTCAAATACTAAAAAAATGAGTCCCATTGTGCAGAAAAATAACTATTTTCATGTTTTGGGGTTGTTTTTGATGTTCCAGACCAAACTTGTGTCAAAAAAGGCAAAAAAAAATAACTATTATATTTTTTAACTTTGAAAATTTTTTTCACTCAAAAATTTTTTTCAGGGGGGTCGTATTTAAAATTTTACCAATTTTTTTTTTTTTTTTTTTTTTAAACTCTTTAAAACATCCTTGTACATAATTTGTATACATTAGGTGATGTTATTTTCTCTCCATAATGGAGTAACAAGGTTGGGTTGTTATTATGTACCTGTGGGTTGTTATTGGGTGGAAATGGGTTGTTCCCAAATTTCTCATTTTTTTTAAATAATTTAAAAATTACTCCACCAATCCAAATATCCTATACAGGTTATATACCTTGCACCAACCCCCAATAAAGCCATATTTCAGAGTTTGAAATTTTTTGTTAGTTTACGAGATATTAATGAAAATTAAAAAGTGGGTTTTTTTTCTGTGGACAGACTATATATATATATATATATATATATATATATATATATATATATATATATATATATATATATATATATATATATATATATATATATATATAGTATATATATATAATATATATTATAATATATATAGACCGTAAAAACGGGGCAATTTCGGTCCAAAATCAGGGGTACTCAAAATGTTAAGGTTATGGAAACTATTTTTTTTTTTTTTTTCAAAAATTTTTTTTTTATATGTTAATGTTATCCTTTGGGAGTAGAATTAGTATAATTGTATGGTTTATATTAATTATGGATTAATGTTAGAAGGCGATAAGTAACGTGGACCGAATTGCCCCACGATTTGTGGGGCGGGGGCAATTTGTGGGTCACTTCAATTTTCCCATTCCCAAAGAATCCACATAAATTGTTTTATTTAATTAAACTATGATAAGTCAGTTTTCATTTTAAACATAATGGTATTACAATATTATTTTAAGAAATGGGTTTGAAAAAAAATAATAAAAAAATGTAATAAAATGTTCGAGTTTGCGTCGTTTTGTCAAACTGCAAAATCGTAAAAAAAAAGGCTCGCCTAACGTAAGAATTTTCCTTAATGTCTGTAAGGTTGCTTTCTTTTTCTTATTTCGTAATTATAAGAATTAAGGAATTCTATTTACGTTTGGTGAGCGTTTTTTACGATTTTGCGGTTTGACAAAAATGAACGCAAACGCTGTTTGACAAAAATGAACGCAAGCTCAAGCGTTTTAGGTCTCTTTTAAACATAATGGTATTACAATATTATTTTAAGAAATTGGGTTGAAAACTAATAAAATGTTCGAGTTTGCGTGCGTTTTTGTCAAACGCAAACATCGTAAAAAAAATGCTCACAAAACGTAAGGAATTTCTTAATTCTTTTGTATTCTTATTACACAGAATTCAAGGAAAATTCTCTAAGCGGGTTTTGTGTGAGCGTTTTTTTAACGATTTTGCGCTGTTT